>ML852139.1:9345-29820 GCA_009831015.1 Picea engelmannii
GGCTATCAAATAAAGGACTTCTTTTAAATTTATAATAGGGGTCCACCCTTATATCCTTTTGAAAAACACTCAAATGTACTAACCTTTGGAAAGAATCCTTGCAACTTTGTTTACGGTTTATACCGAGGATATAAGTTATTAAACGGAGTCTTATAAATGAACGCTAAGACCTCTAAACTATAGTAAGTGGCATCATCAACCAATGTAGATTTTTTAGTGAAACTTAAATTTATTCATTAAGTTTGTTCCTTGACAGTTGGTTGTCAACTTTCAAGGGAAGGGTACGTGTTAGAATTTTCATTAAACTTCAGTACGTACGGGCATATTCCATTTGTCCACTAACCAATGCCGTGGATCTATACTGGGAGTTTCACATGGCTTAGAGTTAAGAGTTTGTATACGGAAAATTGGTTGAGGGGCTCGAGGCATGTCATCGATGGAACGAGAAGTCTCTCTAGTAAACTCTCCCTACTCAATTTGTCACTTGTTTTTCCAGATCGATTTTTATGTCGTTGCTCTGTCACAGGAAAAGTCTATGGTAAAAAAAATGGTGGAAATATTCGTAAGAAAACTGGTGCCATCGATTGTTATGCATCTCTGCATTTGAAATAATCCTTACACGTAAGGAATCCAACATTACAAGAAAGGCTCATTTTAGTATTGTAACAAGAAGCAATGTAGATGAGTCTATAACTGCTTTATGGCCAGCCACCATTGTCCTCCCGTTTCTTTGATAAAGGTAACGATTTGTTTTTAATATTTTAATAACTCACTTTCTTTATTTGTAAGGAACGATTACCATATTCTGGTAACCAATATTTATACCTTACGAGTTTTGGTGGTCGAAGTAGAAATATTCGGTAGTTTAACCAGAGTCTTTAAAAAAATAAAGCTGACCTCAATTCGTGTATCTCCTTAAATCACTCTAGTGTTAGTGGCCTAACTACTTGTTGCATTTTATAGTTTACACTCTTATTCTTAAAGTGTCTTCTTTAAGCTTTCCCTGAGTCATTTATATAAATAGGTTTCCATTACAGTCTGAATCTTGGTCATTAGTTTAATCATTGAACATATTATTTGGTTTACTCGTAATGATTATAATATACAACATGTAGTGTCATAATTTTTCCTCTTTTAGGTTTAGGGATTTCAATGCTAGACCTCTAGTTTTGTTTTGTAAAGAATATTGGTATGCTTAAGAGTCAAAGACTTTGATAGTAGTCCACCATTGCATCTATTTCTCATCATGTGAGATTTACTAGTGGTGAGTACTAAAAGTCGACAAGAGATTTTTGTTGAAAACGTTCTAATCAATTTTACTATGAATTACCAATATAATAACACACTTCCTGTGAAAATGCAAAATGGATCTTCCTATATATATCATTTATGTTTTTGTCATTTACAATCATTTTCATCATTCGTGTGCTTTGTCTTTGTTTAGTCAATTATTTTCAAGAATATGTTACTATTTTGAACGTAAGTGGATTTTAAAACTAATGATGGGTCTCTCATGAATGTGCAAGGGAACCCATCAATTGTTCCAGGTCACCCTCTCTCTATGCACTTCGACGTCTTCCATAGAGGTTCGGTTACCAGGTCGAGCACTTTAACCACTCAAAGAAAACTGTTACATCCATAAAAAGATAAGTGGTTTGAATTCCTTTTATTTTAATTCCCGTCCCATTTCTCATTTATGTTTACATGTTTATGCCAAATTTTAAGTAGGACCTTTCTCTGATATAAAATTGTGACTATATCTCTCAGGTACAAAGGAGTGCATCGCTACCTCATTTGCAATTAAAATTCCATTTTGCGAAAGGTACTCAGGATCCTTTTCCAGGGACACATGTCCTATATTTCTTAACCTAGAAACATTGTATTTGTTTATTCTATTTCTCGATTCATTTAGTTTTATGTTCCCATATCCGATGTTTGACTCTTGTAAGTTAATACAATATCTGGAAGTTTTTAAATAAATATCCCATTTATACTTATGATTATTCCCACACAATCTTGTGCATATATGCTTATCCCCATAAATGTCTTGTATTTAAGTAGTTCCTATATTGCGTTTTGTGAAAATAATACCAATTACTAACCTAGGAATAATCTACAAACAAGAGTTTAAACAATGTATGCCATCAGAATTCACAACCTGTTCTTTTATTCAAGATAAATTGTTGTTTCCTCTTACTCCTAATGTATTTATGTAGCTTATCATTGGAGATTGAATTGATATACAGTTTATTTTTTTTATTTTTTAATGATGTAACTCTTCTTATTTACCAGAGTTTTCCTCGGGATATGCTTTATGTATTTTTTTTTATATTATGACAAAAAACCATGATTCACTCTCATTCAATTCAATTAGTAAGGTACTCTCTTTTCTTTCAGTGCATAAAAATATTCTAATACCCTATGGCTATAGGATCTTTTAGAAAAAAACATACTACGGTATCTGGCAAGTTCCAGAATTTAAAACTTGGTATAACTATGCAAAATTATTCAAGATTTCTTTTTACAATCTATAACTAAATTACATAATTCCATGTTGTATGAATTATAAAATGATTATTTAGTTTCTACAACATACTTACAACTATACAGATTCAATTATGTAGCATAAATATAATTTATGTAGCTACATGCAATTCATTAATCCAAACAGAAACAATAAGATACATCTATATAGATCATACTCTGTAGCTATAAGAAATTGAATATCCACATAAATGAAAAAATGGTCTAATGAAAATACATATATGTAACAGTGATTCTGGAAAACAAATGGAACATCCACGTTCCACCCAACCATACATACAAAACAACCAAGATTACTTGTTCTGACCACCCCCTATCCTAACCATGAATCCATAAGGGAAAACTAAGCTTCACTCCTTAGCCAATATCTTTTTGTATAGTTCAGAAAATCTATTGCAAGTCATCTTTGGGAGGAGATATATGATCTAAGAGGAAACAACAAGTGGAAGAGGTCTACATCAACTGTAAGGATCCAAGGTGCTCTTCTTAACCTTCTCTTCCCTCTCTCTCATCACTTAGTCTAGATTGTTTTGGGGTAGATTAGAGATAAGTGAGTCTTTTAAGGGAGTTATCACTCTGCATATTCCTTAGAACCAATTTAGGGGGAATTTCCCCATAGCAATATTATCCTCAATCTCAATGGCCATTGATCTGTGGCTTAACACTCGATTGGTCCATGATCTCTATTTAAAGAGCATGGAGGGTCATTTTTCGATGATTGATTGTAAGAAACTCTCTTGTAAAATCTCTGTGTAATTTTTTTCTTTTTCATTTATAAACTACTCCAAGTGGTTGCAATTGTTGGGGTCGTGGATGTTTCCCCGTAGGGGTTTTACCACATCAAAACATCAGTGTGTTGATAATTTATCTGTTTGTGTGAGTGGTTATTGAAGGTGTTCGTCCTCTGTTGGAATACCTATGTTGTCGAACATGGAATCAGAGCTTGTTTGGAGACCCGCTCTTGTTGCAGATCAAGATCGTGAAGTCGAGTTTCCTCATCTCTAGTTTCTGCCATTTATGTACATTTATGGGCTGGGAGGACTATTCCATTGCATCCATAGCACTCGTTTCAGTTAGGAAAATTTTTTGTTTCACTCGAAAAGGTTTTAGTTTTCCCAAGATATGACCATTTTAGTTAGATCCGAAGATCATCAGTTTTAGTTTTTAAATCCATATTTACATATTGAATATGGATTCTTTCAGTAATATTTTTCTTACCAACGCCAACTACTTCCAATGGAAATCCCATATGGAGGATTTATTAAGAAGTAAAGGCTTGTATCGGATTACCTTGGGAAATGAAAAAACATCCATTGATGTTGATAAGAAAGTCAAATGGGCTAATAGGAGTGACGAAGCACATGGACCGATCATAATGTCCATCTCTCCTTATTTAAGGTTCCACCTTCAAGAAATTGATGAACCTAATGAAGCTTGGGAAAATCTTGAATCTGTGTTTGGTAAACACAATATTATTTGAGCACATCAGTTAGAAAATCAAATATTGACTTCAAGTCCAAATGATTTTTTTTGCATTGAAGACTATCCATCTAAGTTTAAAACACTTAGAATTTTATGTGAAGAATGTGAGATAAAGCTGGAGGAAGAGTGTATGTCTATATTATTATTTCTAATATAGGTAGTGCATATTTTGAGTTTGTATCTACCTTTTATGCCATGTGAGAGGCTCAGGGAAATCTTATCAAAAACCCACTCTTGAGTCCTTTTGTGATGCTTTGATTAGAGAGCAAGATAAGCTTGTACAACTTGGAGTGATCAACACTACATGTACCTCAAACAAAGACTTAGTTTTGCAGTAGAAATATAAACTCAAGAATCCCAAGAAGCAACATCCTCGCCACAACAACAAGAAACATAAGGGTCCCAAACCCACTAAGACAACTTCAGCTCCTAATGGTGACAAAGGAGCAAAATCTAAAAATAAGAAGACTGACAGACATTGCAACTTTTGTGATAAAGATGGTCATGATGAGTCCAAATGTTTCAAGAAGATGGCATCTTTAGAATCAACGATTAATAAGCACAACATCAATATTGATTCAACTTCTTCTTCTTCTTCTCATGGACATGCACTTTCTACTTCTAGTTTCTCCTTCAATGCAACTTCTACTTCTTCTTCTTCAATCTAAAATCTACATGGAACAATCTCATGTCTATGTCCAGAATGACTCTAGCCTTGTTTGTCTCCTTAAGAAATCTATTTATGGTCTTAAGCAAGCTCCCCGAGCTTGGTATGCCAAAATGGACAGCTTTCTTATTGACACTGGATTTTCTAGATGTCATTCTGATCCTAATGTCTATACCAAGGAATAAGGAATCCATCTCATAATCCTTGTCCTTTATGTTGATGACCTTGTCCTTTATGTTTATGACCTTGTCCTTACTGGTAGTGACTCAAATATTTTAAACCATGTGAAAACTAGCGTTAAAAAGAAATTTGAAATGACAGACTTAGGTTTTTTGCACTATTTTCTTGGCCTCCAAGTTTTGCAAACCAATGAAGGAATTTTTCTTTCCCATTCTAAGTATGCTTGTGACCTTCTTCTTTGATTTCACATGGAATATTGTAAACCAGCCCCTTCTCCCTTCCAGTCTAGAGTCAAGCTTGCTACCACCTGTACTTCTCCCGAAGTTAATGCCACCTTGTATCATCAGTTAGTTGGTAGCCTCTTATACTTGACTCATACTTGTCCTAATCTTTCCTTTTTTGTTGGTCATGTTTCCCGACATATGAAAACACCCCATGAAAGCCATTGGAAAGTGGCTAAAAGGATACTTCCATATGTCAAGGGTACAATTCAGTTTGGGATACATTACAGTTCAGGGGGGGCTCCTTTATTAGTTGGTTTCACTGATTCAGATTGGGTTGACGACCCTAATGATCGAAATTCTACTACAGGTTATGTTTTCAGCCTTGGTTCAGGACCTATCACTTGGTCCTGTAAGAAACAACAGGATATTGCACTTTCTTCATCAGAAGCAGAGAACTAAACACCGATAAATGCAAGTCAAGAGGCCTTGTGGCTTTGATAGATCCTTCCAGAGTTTAGATTCCAACAACATCATCCGACCGAACTTTGGTGTGAAAATCAGAGTGCCATCAAGCTCACCAAATACGGAGTTCAACATCAACGCAAAAAACACATCGAGATACACATGCACTTCATCAGAAAGCTAATTCATGATCAATTTATTGCAGTGCTCTTTTTCCCTATAGAAGATCAAGTTGCAGACATTTTCACAAAGTCTCTTATAGAAGTGAATTTTTCCAAACTTTGATCTATGTTAGGATTTCAAGAAGTTGTTATTAAGGGGGGATAGGCTATAATGCCTACTTCCTTCTCCTATTGTGTCACTATTGCAAATCCTTCAATCCTATCTCAAGTTGTTCTTAAGGGGGGATGTTAGGATATTTAGACACTTAGGAGTTAGTTAAGATCTACTTGGTCTAATGTGTCGTTAGGTAAAAGTGTGTTTCTTAGTGTGTTTCTTTAGTATACATTAGTATGTATGTGTAGTTAGGAAATCCGACGGTCACGATATGTTCCCAACATAGAGTGATATGGCGGCTCATATTCTCCTCATTCTTAACGACCATTGATATGTGGCTTAACACCAAATTGGTCCATGATCTCTATTTAAAGAGAATGAAGGGTCATTTTTCGATGACCGATTATGATAAACTCTCTTGTAAAATATCTCTGTATTTTTTTTATTTTGCATTAATAAACTGCTCCAATTGGCTACTGTAACACCCATGTTTCCCCCAGCTTGTAAATAATCATAAAATAGGATTACCATGCAAAGGTATGTGGATGATGTGAATGTATTATTGTTAAATTTCCCATAACTAACTGTTGGGGGCTGAAGCCTTGAAGTACGAGCCATGATATCTCTAGAGGAAAGAATCAGTTAATGAAGGAAAGGACTAGTGGTTGAATAATCAACCACCCCCATGAATGGAAACATGGTTTGTTAGCTCGAAGTACCACAGAGACCTGCGGACCCGAGATTTCTTCTGACAGAAGGAACAAGATAGGTTGAAAACCTTCCTATAGAAGGAAAGTAAGATACACACACACACATGGTAAGGAAAGGGGGTAGAAAGAGGAGAGACACCAGACGGGAGTGCAATCTTGAAAGGAGATGCGCAAACCAAAAGAAAGTGCAGAGAACACGACCTGAAGGGCCTGAACGTGAGCTTGATGCTAAGGAAGCATCTGATAAACCTCACAGGGATACTGTGACATAGAGAAGGTCTCTGAGAGATGGCATAGTTCCCTAGTGATATCATGGCTTGGCACGGGGGTGGCTAGGGTGCTAAGAATGAATGCCTTTGAGCCTACGGTTGGGAGGAAAGGAACACACCCACAACCAATTAGCTGGTTGCAACTTGTAATACATAAGTATTCTCATACCCTGTGTAAATGAGTTGTAACTATTTAATAAAGATGGATATCCTATGAATGACTCAGGGATGTGCATGTTTGCTTAATGATTATACTGTATCTCTTTATTCTTGTTTAAATTATGTATTTAAGTAAGTATGGAATTGTCTAATTTGTATACCTAAATTCCCGAGCCCTATGGTGGATTAAGTTAAAATAAGTGGGGTTTGAGTTCGTCGACCTTGGCCATGGTTTTCATGGGTGCACATCGACACTCCCAGTTTCCCTGAGTCTCCAGGGGGGGCAGAGTCTGTTAAGATCATGAGAGGTAGTGCAGATATGCACAGAGTCTCTATGAGGCAGGCAGAGGTCGAGAAACTCTTAAGTTCTAGACTTGATGAAGGAGTGCAAGGGGTGTGCAAAAGACCCTTCTAAGTGTTAAGTTCAGGAGAAAGAGTGCAAAGCTCTTAAGTCCTTCATAACTGACGAATCTTAGGAAGGATAGCGAGATTCAAGTATCGAAAGGGCATACCTTTTCATTTGGAAGATGGACGGATGAGATCTGTTCGGAGGGAACCAAGGGATGATATGACCATTGGTTATGGGAAAGAGTGTGGGAGTTAACCCTAGAGCTCGTTGGAGTTCACATTTCAAGATAACTACATGTTGGCGTGACTAAAACCTCTGAAACCCGAAGTCATGAAATGACTTGGACCATGGATCTATGGATCCTTTGGGACCCATATCAATTGTCAGATGTACGAGTTCAGAGTTCACGCATCAAGAGAATCACGTGTTAGCGCAGCCAAGTCTTTCGAAACCCGAAGTCGTGAAGTGATCTAGGTCGTGGATCTATGGATCCTTCCGGAGGCTTCTCGACCCTATGATATATTAGTTCGGAGTTCGTGCTTTGGGAGAATTGCAAGTTGGAGTGACCAAAAATTTTGAAGAGTGAAGTAGCGAAGTAACGTGGACCATGGATCTATGGATCCTTCAGGATCCCTCTCGTCTGTTCGATTGAGGGAAAGTGTGCATCATGTCGAGAGCACATGGGGATGCACGTGTCCAGTGAAGGCGTTTCCAAGCATGGCGCAACAGTGGAACCCTAAGAGGAGGCTACGAGTCGTCGATTTGTGGTCTACATGGATATATCAGGACCGTTAGATCTAGGTCGTGGTTAGCCCAACGCTGACCAAATACGGGAGATTTCAGTCAAGGAGTGAGTAAACTCCATAAGCATGAAGTCCCAAAGTAAAATAGAGTCATTGATGTTCTGTGGATGTGTGGGGTAAGATCGCACAGTGTAGAGGTTTAACACTCTAGAGGTTTTCTATAGAGGTGTTTTAGATTTCACCGAAGCCCGGAGGCCCAAAGTCATCATGGGCCATTGATCTCGAAAGAGAGTAGGGACCATTGATCCCTTCATGTCAGTTCGGAACCTCGCCACTTCGGAGTTTGAAAGAATTGGCGCGTGGTGGATTGAAAACGCCCAAAGCCTGAAGCGTCGGAATAGGCACATGTGGTCTTAGCGTTCGGTCATAGCTTGTGGTTATATGTGATGGTCACCGAAGAAAAAGGGGCTAGGCCCTAATTTTCCAAATTAGAGACCATGGATGGAGGATTTGATTATTTAAGGAGAACGAAATTTTTATGCCCCGTTGTGGGTGTGTTACAAATTGGTATCAGATCATGGTTACAACACTTGGCCTACTTGGGATCATGCACGAGTCGCATAAAGAGGTATTGTTACCTGCATTTACTCCTTGAGGAGAAGTACTGTAGATTGAACTTGTGATTTGGGAATTCTTGTTGAAAATTCAGCAAAAGAATTTCTTCATCCCTTTGTCAAAGTGATAACTACCCTTACGCGGGTAGTGATATGCTGATCAACATTAATGGTAAGACTTGTGTGTGTATATGCTTGAGTGCATGGATTTAATGCATTGTGAAGCTTCTTGATATGAAGCGTGATTTTTAATACCAATTAGGTATGAATGATATTAAATGTACAAGTGATGCACAGGTATGATGTAAGAGTATAGGTATACTAAAGGCACGAGGTGACTGCCTAGATGAGTGAAATGTGAGGCAAACATTGCACTTGCCAAGATTGAATGAATACCATGGATGCATGGTTGACTCCATTATGAAGAGTCAAAATTTTTGTTTCGAATGATAGCTTGAGGGGAATGTAATTCACTTCCTCAGGAAATACTAATATAAATAAATGAAAGAGTAAATGAGAAAAGATGTTATGTTGTCATGATAAGAGGCAAATGATTATTCCTTTAAGGATCACATGAGAAGGATTGTGAACAATCCTGAGTTGATTGATCTTAAAAGTAAATATGTATGTGGGCTGTGAAACATACTTATGACAGCTACATACAGGCTTATGATTATGAATATAGCTAAGGACATCATGGATGTAAGTTCACAAAAGCTAGAATATGTGTGGATACATAATCTGGATGCATGTCAGAAATGCATGTCTATGTTCCTTAAAGAATGCTTGGTAACGATCTGAAGCTAATTCAAGGTTGAGGCCATCACAGATAGTGATGGATATGCAATGAGGAAGTTGCGTGCTGAAGGAGTTCCCTGTGAAGAAACTGTGTAAGGACTTTGTCAAAAGAACATAGTCACAACCCTAACGATTGTTGAAGGTTGGGCAATGGGATGAAAATCCTGCCTATATAAGAATCCTGGATTACATTTTTAAAAAAAAATGTGTAGGTGGAAGAATAACAACTGAATGTTAACCACTCCAAGAACTGAATGATAATGTGCAGGATGCACAGGTTCCTAACCCACTATGAACAAAAAGATTGATGTTGTATCCAAAAAGGTTAGAGTGAGGCCTAACCAAGGCTGCTCAAGGAAAAGAGCAGGGAGATACCGACCTGGAATAAATTGCAAAAGCCAAGAAGAGGAAAAAGGAGGAACACTTGTCCACCCTAATAACTCTGAATTGCTTATAGAGTTGTAGGTCTTAGATGAACAGTTGTGAGAACAAGTACAACTGGGAAAAGAGAAGGGATAAATGAGTATGTTTGATCGAATAGGCTTGGTTAAAGCCACATCAAGAAAAGGAAGTAAGGCCTTAGAAATAACTCAGTTGGGTTGAAATCACCAGGTTGTGTGGAAGGAGTGGGAAAAAAAGGGGAGAGCCCCTAACTCCTTTCTTGTTATGTGTTATGTGTTAGAATGTGCTCGCCTAACCATAAACAATATCACTATTGTCACCCAACCATAGGCTGAAGCCACCCCCGAGCACCTTGACCTTGACGAGAGAAGAATCCTGGTAGAAAATTAATAGCCAAGCAAGGCTAATGCAACAAGCAATAAGTAACCAAATTTGATCAGAGAGTCCAAACCAAAAAGACAAAAACTATAGACTTCAAAACAGGCGGTAACACCTTCTTCAGGACTTGCGCACAAGACTGCCCAACTGCAGTGTGCACAAGTGTATCTCTGTGATTCTGAGAGTTGTATGTAAAGTGAAGACTGGCACCCTATATTTATACTTCCTCTGCTAGACTATCAGGGAAGACTTCTTACTTTGGGTACTAATTAATCCATATTAATTATCTCCTTTAGCCGACATCTCTTCTAGGGTTATAATCAATTATTTTCTTGCTTTTGGAATATTCTAATCTTGTCAAAGGTCACAATGGAGGTTAATACATCCCGCAACTACCATAATATCAACACTCCCTCCTAGTGAGGGAGGTATAATTGATAATGGCTCGAGCACAAATAGACCATTCAATTGGTAGCATTATTATAGCCACATAGGCTAATTAAATCATGAGCACCTTCATTATTATCCAACTGGATAATCTCCATAACACCTGGTACAATGTCAACTAACAAAACACAACTATGTTTATCCATAGTAGTAAGAAAATACTCAATCCATGATACACAGTCACAAACAGTGGAACATATCCACCACAATATCATACCTCTACTGTCTGGAGACATACAGTCTCTGTAGTAATCATATCAACTGATATCAACCTGCACAAAAACAATGTTATGATATAAACAGAGTCATCTGGGCCATTCTTTGACTCACATCTGTGAGATCTGGAAGAGAATCTTCCCTCAGAGTAGAACATCAATGATGGGCTATCTGGACTATTC
Source organism: Picea engelmannii (assembly GCA_009831015.1). Classification (NCBI taxonomy): domain Eukaryota; kingdom Viridiplantae; phylum Streptophyta; class Pinopsida; order Pinales; family Pinaceae; genus Picea; species Picea engelmannii. Next base: position 20,448 of record ML852139.1, read on the forward strand.
TTCTCAAGCAAGGAATAATAATTGTCTTGATTTGTGAGCCTAGACCATTCCCTATGCGGGTCATTCCTCCAACACTAAACAAAGTGGAACCTGGAGAGAATGAGTCTTCCCTAGGGAATGCCTGTCCCTGACTGCTGAACTTGGACCATTCACCTATCTCAGACATTCCTCTAGAACTAAACAAAGTGCAACCTAGATAAAATGAATCTTCCCTAGGGAATGACTATCAGGACCATTTCCTAAGGAAATGAATGTCCTGCACCAACCTCCAAAATAGACTATTCTTCGAAACTACTCACAATTGTGAGCTTCAAAAGAATGACTATCTGGAGAGGCAGACCAGTCTTCTTGATCACTACTGAGAGTGACCGTCAATAAGAAAGACTGTCCTAGACCATTCTCTATGTTAGCCACAAGGGAAATTGTTGTCTATAGTACATAAACAATCCATCGAACCATTTTCATTACGAAAATGACCAATCGATCTCGACCATTTTTTGAACTGGAAAATGTCTATCCATCAGAAATCTCAAATCACTTTCCGAACTGGAAAGGAACTGCCCAAGCTAGACCATTTTTCAAACCTAAAAATGATTGTCCTCAAATCAATGATATGTCGGAGCTCCCTCCCAACCTGGAGAGTCTCTTCCCTTTCAACTAAGGGAGTTATTTCTGTTGGCAACAGAAGTCACTCCTGGATTGCTAACAAGAGAAAAGCCCGACGCCCATCAGTTTTATGTCACGATGGTTTATAGATGGGATGACCGAATGGAAGCCAACTTGAAACAATATCATTCCAACTCCAAAACTAGGTCAGGTGTGCATAGGTGAGTGAGGTCTTATATAAACTTAAAACAATGAGTTGTAGTAAAGGGTGAACATGTGGAAGACTTATATAAGAGAAAAGCAGAGGTCTGTTATTAACATCGGGTTTCTAACAAGCTGAGGAAGAAGACGTCGAAACGCAATATCATCTTACATTCAAACGCAAATCCAGAGAATGCAATAATGCAACAATAAATCTTTTATATAACATAACTGCAATAATTCACGCGAATCAGTCAATCCCAAACTCTCTTAGCATGAGACGAAAATTAGATGGAGTAAGAAAAACTATCTGTCATAAAACAAGATATCTCATATACAGATGCATAACTAGCAAACTATAATACATGTTAAAACTTTATAGTAGGGAGCTCTGCTCTACCATCGATCCTTTACAAAATACAAAGACTAAGCCTATATACTCAGAAAAACTCACTTATCAACGACATCTCAGGGCTTTCAATGGGTGTCGTCTCCTCAATCAAATTTGTCCTCTGTTCCCTTATCATATGCCTCTTTAATTCAGCATGGCTCGCGCCAGGGGGTAGATGAGCCCTTTGAATGTTGAATTGGCGTGTGCAGGTTCCTCTGGCGAGTTGAAGACTCGACGTGGCTTTCCTGAAGAGAACCGATACAAGGGACCCTCATGGGTAAACTTCAGCCGGGACCTCCATACTTTGCAATAAATGAGTGATGCGAGGTTTCACCCACCCTCTTTCTTCTTTATCCATTCCGAGCAGGTATCGGGATCCAAATCACGTCGAACTGGAGTCTGAAGAGCACAGTGCCCCCCTTCTGAGACTTAATTCGGAACCTTTGGCCAAATGAAAATGAAAGCGCCCCTCTTCCGGACCTCCTTCTTGATGACCAGGCACCAAAACCATGGGCCCGACTCTGGGCACTTTCGGAGCTTGGAGATTCAGGATTTCGAGAGGTGAAGTGACGAGGAGATCTTACCGCGCGAACTCCCAAACATCGACATGATGTAGATACATGCCGCACGTCCTTCAGATGGACGGACCAGATATTATTTACTATTATAAATAGGTTGTCCCCCTTTCTCCCACTCGCTTGATATGACCTGGTGCTGAGACCCTGGGCTCGGCGCCAAAGGTGCTTTCGGCGTTTCTCTGATCGACACTTCCAAGTGTAATGAGTTGAGAGCTCCATGTTCCCCGAAACACCGATCCACGATATGCCAACAAGCTTCCACCTGTCCCAATTTGATTGGACGACCTAAGTCTGCTTTGAACCATTGGAGCTCCTTCTTGCTAAATCCCGGGCAACTTGACAGCCCCGAAAACCCGATGACCGTCGATTTTCTTTGTGGATGGATCTCGGCCACTGACTGCAAAACTTCACCCGCTTGCTTGACTCGTAACTGGAACAGAGGTCCTTTCGCGCTTTGCTTGGGCGCTTCCTGTGCAACTTACAGACATGGATTCTCTCGAGCCCAAGACAAGAATTATCGCTAACATTAGGCTCCATGGGGGATAGAGTCATCCCTGTGATGCTCTAAGAACTCATTCCGCAACTTCAGTGCCTTGCTGTTGGGCTATGGAGTCAAGCTCAAAACACCCGCTTCTGAATATATAGGCCAAAAAGTAAAGCAAAGAAAACAAAGCTACATGCTCAAAGGAGCTTATTTATATACATTCCTAAACTAATAAAACACTTTACATGGGGCTAGGTGAAAGCAGACTTCCACCACAGCTAATCAAGTAACTTCCTGAAGGGAAGTTCTTGCCTTCTGTCAGTGATCACAAACAGTTGATGTAATCATGACAACAGAACGGTTACACTCTTCAACTTCTCCTTACAAGCAGAAGTTGAGATGGGATATGGCGGCTCCAAAGCATAAGGGAATTTCCACTCCATGTATTTGCTGACAGGGTCATCGAATGAGCGGCCACTTCCAGGAAATTGGCGACAGACAGCCTCTTCTGCTACACAATTGTTCACTCGCGGCCGAATATCTCTGATAAGCACAGGTGGGTGAATAACTAAAGTAGGCTTGTTGATCTCAGGTGGTGGCTGCTCACTGACTGGCTCTGAACAAAGGGCAAACTGCTCCTCTGGTTCTTTTTCCTCTTCTTGGGTCTCCCCCTGGTCAGATTCGTATTCATCATAAACAGCCCCCTCGGGTAAATTCTGCACTTCCTCGTACTACTCAGCATCTCCTGAAAGACTGATATGGCTGATTTCCTCATGATAATTTTCCCTAGTGAGCAGAGGGAAAGGGTCTGTGACCTGCTCTTGGAAATCCAGCATATCGAGCTCAGACTCTGATCCGTAATTTTCATAAGTGGGTTGGCTGGTCTGATCAGCAAAAAGTGATGTGGGGTTCTGCTTCTCCTCTTCCAGATAATCATCAAAGTCGGGGGGGGACAGAGCTTCTCCAACTTGTAGAAGTGGAACTATCCCCCGCTCCTCCGTTTCTACCCCGAATGTAAACACATCATGGAAGATCTTGTGAAGGAAAAGAGAACAATCCTCCTCCACAACTACCACTTCATCGTTTTGTTCTGAGACAACAAGCTCATCGGGGGAAGATGTTAATGCACTTACGAGATCTTCAATATTCTCCTCGAGAGAGCCATCTAGAACATCTGCCTTAGAGACTGGAAAATCCTCCCCATTGTCCTCAGATTTCAACCTTTCATTGGGCAATGAGAGATATCGCACGCTCCATTAGTTCACTCAGAGCAACTTCTTCTCCCAGTCTTCTATCCTTACAGCCCTCATCATCACAGCCTTCATCAGACATGATCATATCTGGGAGGATTTCTTCTTCTTGGCTCTCCCATGGGTCAGATTCATAATGACCATAAACAGGACCCGTGGGAAAGCTTTTTTCGTAATCGCCCTCAGTAGAGCTTCTAAGGGCCTCTTCTTCAAAGTATGGGAAATCCTTAGCGCATTGTTCAGCTTCCCACCTGTCAAGTCTAGCATTGATAGATTTTATCAACTCCATAACTTCGCCCAAAACAGACGAATGGGGAGGAGAAAGGACTGATTCCTGATCCAGGTCATCGGGATCATCCTCATAACCTTCATAAAATATGGCTCTATCTTGTATACATTTGTTGTAGTATCCCTCACAATAGTTATGAAAAATCAACTCAGAGGGATACAACTTCTGACAGTAAGCGGTGAAAGCTGCATGGAACTCACTAAGTGAAGAAATGCTAGCAGGGGGTAAAGAATGATACCATTTATGCGCTTCCCCTGCTATTGAGAACATGAACATCTTCAGTAATACATCTTCATGATGTATCTCTCACTGACGCATAAGTTCATGAAAATCACTGAGGTGCTGAGCAGGGTTGTCCTCTTCACATTTTCCAAATATGGGCAAATAATCGCCCCATTCATTCGGAGAGGGGACAACATTAGGAAAACCAGGAATAGCAGAAAAATTAAAAGGAGAAAACCTGCGAGCAAGGATTTTCTCCATATGAACCAGTGGAGTCGCCAATCGATCCTCGAATCATGGAGTCGTCGGGTGAAAGATGCGCAGCTTCAAATATGCCCGGTCCTTGTTCACCATCAAAGGCTAGATCTTAACGTTGTCGTTACCCCAGGAAGCTTCTCAGGCTGAGAAAGCAGCTGCTGAAACCTTCTCGAGAAAGCTCCTCTGGGTCAGCTTTCAGGTGTGCTAACAATAGCTATAGCTAAAACAACGAAGTGGAAACAATGGAGTCGCCAGGTGGACAGTAGCAATCTTGAAGGGATTTGATGTCTGATGCACCTTCAGAATCATAGGCTCAATGTCATTCTGCCCAGGGAAAATCTTCAACTTCGTCCCCAACAACGACGCTAGAAATGTTGGTGACAGAAGTCACTCCTGGATTGCTAACAGGAGCAGAGCCCGACGCCCATCAGTTTTATGTCACAATGGTTTATAGATGGGATGACCGAATGGAAGCCAACTCGAAACAATATCATTCCAACTCCAAAACTAGGCCAGGTGTGCATAGGTGAGTGAGGTCTTATATAAACTTCAGACAGTGAGTTGTAGTAAAGGGTGAACAGGTGGAAAACTTATATAAGAGAAAAGCAGAGGTCTGTTATTAACATCGGGTTTCTAACAGGCTGAGAAAGAAGACGTCCAAACGCAATATCATCTTACATTCAAACGCAAAGCCAGAGAATGCAATAATGAAACAATAAATCTTTTATCATAACATAACTGCAATAATCCGCGTGAATCAGTCAATCACGAACTCTCTTAGCATGAGACGAAAATTAGATGGAGTAAGAAAAATTTTCTGCCATAAAACAAGATATCTCATATACAGATGCATAACCAACAAACTAGAATATCTGTTAAAACTTTACAGTAGGGAGCTCTGCTCTACCATCGATCCTTTACAAAATACAAAGACTAAGCCTATATACTCAGAAAAACTCGCTTAGCAGTGGCGTCTCAGGGCTTTCAATGGGTGTCGTCTCCTCAATCAAATTTGTCCTCTGTTCCCCTGTCATACGCCTCTTTAATTCAGCATGGCTCGTGCCAGGGGGTAGCTGAGCCCTTTGAATGTTGAATTGGCGTGTGCAGGTTCCTCTGGCAAGTTGAAGACTCGGCGTGGCTTTCCTGAAGAGAACCGGTACAAGGGACCCTCCCGGGTAAACTTTAGCTGGGACCTCCATACTCTGCAATAAATGAGTGATGCGAGGTTTCACCCACCCTCTTTCTTCTTTATCCATTCCGAGCAGGTATCGGGATCCAGATCACGTCGAACTGGAGTCTGAAGAGCACAGTACCCCCCTTCTGAGACTTAATTTGGAACCTTCGGCCAAATGAAAACGAAAGCGCCCCTCTTTCAGACCTCCTTCTTGATGACTAGGCGCCAAAACCATGTTCCCGAATCTGGGCGCTTTCGGAGCTTCAGGATTCGGGATTTCGAGAGGTGAAGTGACGAGGATATCTTACCGCGCGAACTCTCGAACGCCGACATGACGTAGATACATGCCGTGCATCCTTCAAATGGACGGCCCAGATACTATTTACTATTATAAAGAGGTTGTCCCCCTTTCACCTGCTCGCTTGATATGACCTGGTGCTGAGACCCTGGGCTCGGCTCCAAAGGAACTTTCGGCGTGTCGCTGATCAGCACTTCCAAGTGTAATGAGCTGAGAGCTCCCTGTTCCTCGAAACCCCGATCCGCGATATGCCGACAGGATGCCACCTGTCCCAATTTGATTGGATGACCCAAGTCTGCTTTGAACCATTGGAGCTCCCTCTTTCTAAATCCCGGGCAACTTGAGAGCCCCGAAAACTCGATGATCGTCGATTTGCTTTGTGGATGGATCTCGACCGCTGACATCAAAACTTCACCCGCTCACTTAACTCGTAACCGGAACAGAGGTCCTTTCACATTGTGCTTGGGCTCTTCCTGTGCAACCTGCAGACCTGGATGCTCTCAAGCCCAAGACAAGAATTATCGCTAACAATTTCCACAATCCCCAATTTTTCTCGGAAATATGAAAAATTTATTCTGGACAAAGGCTTTGTGAGGATATCTGTTGTCTGCTCATCTATGGCGATATACTAGAGCTTTAATTCTCCTTCCTGGAAATTATCTCGAATAAATTAGTATTTTATCTCAATGTGTTTCGACCATTCATGAAACACTGGGTGTTCTAATAGCCTTATATAACTCTGATTGTCACAGTGTATTATGGTTGAATCTGGACCCTGATCAAATAATCCGGGAATTAGTTTTCTCATCCATATTTATTTTGTATATGCCTCACATGCTGCGATATATTCTGCTTCTACTATGCTGAGTGCGACAGACTTATGTTTCCTACGGCCCCAAGATATCATAGCGGAGAAAAAGCTGAAACACATCCCTAAAGTACTCCTTCTGTCTTCTGCGCTTCCTGCCCAATCTGACTCTGTGAATCCAAGAATTTGTATATCACTGGATGTTGTATATATTAAACCATAGTTTAGTGTCCCATGGATATATCTTAGAACATGTTGTACAACTATCCAATGATCATGTCTAGGTTCCACATGGAACTGGCTTAGTGTGTTCACGACAAAGAAAATGTTTGATCGAGTATTTACCAAATACATCAATGACCCAATCAATTGTCGATATAGAGACGGATCTACAGTATCATCATCTGAATCTTTTACTTTTCTTATATCTGTGGTCATACGAGTGTTCATGGATTTGCAATCCATCATTCCAAACTTTTGAAGAATCTTTATTGCATACTTTCCTTGTCCAAGGAATACTTCACCATGCTTCTACCATACTTCTAGTCACGAGTAATAATGCATGAGACCAAGATATTTCATATCAAACTTACAAGCTAGTTTCATTTTGCACTGGATGATGAGAGACTCTTCACCTGTTAGGAATAGATCATCGACATATAGCAGTAGAATCACAGGTGCATTGTTCACGACCTTGTAGTAAAGATTTGGATCTACATGACTTTTGGAGAAACCAAGTATCATTAGGTAGTTGTCTATTCTGGCATACCAAGCTCTTGGATATTGCTTGAGTCCATATAAACATTTCTTTAGTATACAAACATGAGTGTATCTGGAATGTACTTCAAACCCTTGAGGTTGTTCAATGTATACTTCTTCTTTGATTGCTCCATTGAGGAAAGTTGTCTTTACATCCATCTGATGTAAACTCCATTCCATGGAAGCGACAAGAGACATGATAGATCTAATGGAAGTATATCTGGTAACAGGAGCGAATGTGTCATCATAGTCTTCTCCCTCCTTCTAAGAGAACCCTCTAGCTACGAGCCTTGCTTTATATTTTTCCACGCTTCTGTCTGCTGCATGTTTGATCTTATAGATCCATTTTGAAGTTACTACTTATTTTTTTTAAGGTCTAGGCACAATTTCCCATACATCATTTTTCATGATGGACTGGTGTTTTTTTGTCATGGCTTCTTTCCATTGTTTCTTATGAACTGCCTCTTCAAACGTGGTAGGTTCTTCTTATAGAAGCTTTGTCATATATGTTGCATAGATGGAGAATCTTTTGGGCTTATTACTTTTTCTGAAGGTCCCACTTTGGGCATTGAGTCTTTATGCTTCTTGTAGGGTAGCTTCAAGACAAGATGGTTGTTTCTTGGCCTTGGGTACATTGTCTGAATCAATGGTCTCACATGGTTTCATCGGATGATCAAGTTGTTATTTTTCTTCATTTTGATTTTCTGGAAGGCATGTGCCTTCTTCAATAGGCTCTTCACACTCTTTATCTTCTATAGTTTCTTCTATGGATTTATTGAAAGCCATCTTTTCATTGAAGGTCACGTCTCTACTGACTTCAATCTTATGTTGTTCTGGGATATAGATTCTATAGGCTTTGGATGATTCACTATATCCCACGAATATGCCCTTATTTCTTGAGGGTTCTAATTTATTCTTTTTGTCCTTGGGAATGTGAAAGTAAATAGGGAATCCAAAGATTCTTAAGTTTTCCACATTAGGTTTCTTTCCCGAGAAGGCTTCTTTTGGAGTCATATCCTTCAATATGCGGTGAGGAATTCTGTTCTGGACATATATTGTTGTCATGGTTGCTTCACCCCATAAAACATATATAAGCCTTGATTGTTTAATAATGCCTTCACAGTTTCTTCAATAGATATGTTCTTCCTTTTTGATACATCGTTTTGTTGAGGATTATGAGGAATAGTTAGATCCCTCCTAATCCCTGTCAATTTGCAAAAGGAAATGAATTCCTTGGATGTGTATTATCCTCCATTATCTGTTCTCAAGGTCATGATTTTCTTGTTTGTTAGGTTCTCTATCTCTGTTTTGAATTCTTGAAACTTGTTGAATACTTCGTCCTTTGTCTTCAAGAGATATAACCAAGTTTTTCTTGAGTAATCATCTATGAAGATTACATAGTAAAGAGAACCTCCTAGAGATTTGACTAGCATAGGACCTAAAACATATGAATGTATTAGATCTATTGTTGTTGCTTGGGAATGGTTTCTTGATGTTCTTTCCGAGAGCACATCCTTTGCAAATTCCTTCATGTGTAGATTGTAATTTTGGTATTCCTTCAACCATCCTTTTGAGAAAAGGTAATGCTTGATAGTTAATATGAGTGTACCTTCTATGACAKAGTTCATTKGGATTTACTTCATCATGTACAATAGCTTCATCATTTTGTTCTAGTAGTTTGTATAGATTTCCTTCTCGGGTTCCAATAACCCTAGCATTCTCTAAGCTGGAGTATTTATGCCAAGATAAAACTTTTCCATCTACGAAATCTATTATGTTTCCCTTGTCTTCTATGCGAGATATGGATACAATATTCTTTTCTAAACCAGGTACATATAAGACATTTCTCAAATGAACATTGTTACATGTTTTCAACTTGACGAAGGCTTGTCCAATTCCTTCGACTTGGTAAGTTATTTTGTTTCCAAGCTCTAACTTGTACGATGTTTTCTTTTCATTTATATTGGAGAGTCTGGCTTGATCTACCGTCATATTCCTAGAAGATCCATTGTCAATTATCCACATGTCATCTTCAAGTGTTCCTGTGAGTGTTGA
>ML852140.1:60269-72593 GCA_009831015.1 Picea engelmannii
TTGCTGGGTTTTCTTCCCCTAGAGGGTTTCCCAGGATAAATGTTGTGTCTCTTGTGAATGTGTATTTCTCAGTAATCTTGTTCTTATGATGCTCTTATCTATTGAAATGCAAAGAACTATAATAATGGCATAAACATTAACATCTAGCTAGGAGGGAGTGTTAATATTATGGTAGTTGCGGGAGGTATTTACCTCCACGTGTGAACCTGACTAGTATAGAAGACTCTGGGAAGCAATAGAAACCCTAATGAGTTGGCTAATAACCCTAGAAGCCTTGTCGGCTCAAGAAGATAATTTATATTAGGTTATTAGCCTCCAAGAGAAGAAGTCGACCAGAAATAATAATAATATACTGAACAAACACTTATCCAGAAAGAGAAGTCGGCCCCAACAAAACTGGCAGAACCACTATAAATACAGGGCGCCATTTCTCATTTGTAGCATCTCCTAATTGCAGTTCCCAGTTTTGGTGCGCACTGCAGTTGCAGTCTTGTGCGCAGGTTTGGAGGAAAGCTGCTGGTGTAGCTGCAACAACAACAAGTTTTCAGTATTTGCTTGAATATCTCTTGGCTAGGGTTTGGGACTATCTGATCAGTCTTTTGTGTTGCACTACTCTTGGAGAGAGGTGCGCTACCCTTTGTTTGGCTATCTAGCCTAGGGTTTGCTTCCGGAGGAATTCTCAGTCAAGGTTAAGGTGCTCGGAGGGTGGCTTCGGCCTATGGTTGGGTGACGAGGGTATCGTCAATGGTAAAACGAGCACACCATCTTCTATATTCTAACACCCCCTTGGCTTCGCTAGGAGTTGGCCTAGATGGAGGAGTTGAGGATCAGGTGACAACACCTTCACTCGAGACTTGCCCCCAAGGACACACTAAGTGGATTGAAGATTTCTTCCACGATAGCCCAAGTGTGTATAAGGCGACAACAGTTACCAAGCCAAAGTAGTGGCTCTCAGTTACACAACTGAGAGAAAGGAGGTTTCATCATGAGCCAACCTTCTCATTTCCGCAAGGTATTTGTGAGTGACACTATCATTATCTGGAGACCACGCCAGGACAGTGGCCTTCAATTCTTCCTTAAAACATGAAAGAAACTGTTATCACACAATCTGTACTTGCCCAAAGTCCAAGGCAAGTGAGACAAGATTGGTGTAACAAGGAGGTGACCTATCACTGTCACCTTAATAGGAAACCCCTTTCTGTTTAGGAGTATGTTGAAATTACCCCAAGGGAGACGTCCCTAGTGACCTAAAGGGCTGTTGAAACTAAAGCAAGGATGCAGAGATACCCCCCTCTCACTGGTCACTCAAGTCAGAAGGTTTTTATGTCTTAGGAGATGAAGCAAATGTAATGGATGGAGTGTACTTGCCCAGAACAAGACAAGAAGCAAAAATATGGTAGTTCCAAGTACAAAATGATATTAACGCTTCAATAAAACAATAAACCTTTGAAATGTATGCTAGCTGATATAAAATTGCAGCTAAATGACAGTTTACAACAACAAGAAGTATTTTGTAACAGCTGCAAGAAATATTTCTCTAAATTGCCTGAAAATACGGTGATATGATAACATTTATTAGGCAGATTGATAATCAAATGTCTCAAGCAAGTTTAGGAGTATTTAGCTAGCATTTCATATGGATTTTGCAGAAAATTTGCTGCATCAAGATGGCTGTAGCAAATGTTTATAACAGCAGCAAGAATTAGTGCTCAGAATTGCAAGAAAATATCATGGAAACTTAGCATTTATCAAGTAGATTATGTAATAATTATCACAAACAAATTCTGAGTATTTCTGTCAATGTTAGTTGAGTGTATGCAGCAAATTGCAAGGTTAGTATGGCTGTAGCAAATGTTTTGTAACAACAGTAACGCAATTAGTTAATTTAGCTAAGCTAGGGTTAGTATTAGTTCAAAGAAGAGAGTACGAGAGTTGTTTGGTTGCAATCCTTCACAAGAGCAAGTAGACACATGCCTTTTGGGTTATGGAGTCTTTGATAGCAGCAAATAACTTGGAGAGTTTAATGATTATACTTGTCTAAAGATAAATGAGGTGAAACCTTGAAGAATAGCAACTTAAGTCTTCAAGGATTCAAGGCCTCAAGGATAAATTCAGCTAGAGAGTAGGCTCTTCTAGGCTCTAGCGAATTTCTCCTTCCTTAGACTATTGAAATATATTTTATGCAACAAGCCTCTAGAAAGGACTTCTAAAATGCTAGCACTTTAGGGCTCTAGAAGCCTTAATCTAGACAAAAGGTTCTTAACAATAAGTGGCAAGATCAAGAAGGAAGAAATACCTTATGTTCCTTCTCCTAGGGTTTCTTAGCAAACACTTTCATAATCTTTAATATGAATAAGTAAAATTGACCACAAATATTTAATGCATAAACAAATTGCAGCATTTACTTACTTCACCAAGAATAATCAAGCATGAAAAACCCTAGTTTGCAGAGATTACCACCAAAATAGCCAAGAAACATCAATAGCAAGCTCCCCCAAGCCTAGCGCATTAGTACAAGAGACCATGAACCCCAAAAATAGCACCAATTTCAGTCCAATAGCCCTTACTAGGGTGCAAATTTCAGACCTCTCTTATGTGAGGAGTTGTTATGTTAAAATGAGAGTACGTTATCTCTATTTATACAAAACTTTGACCCTTAATTAATTTTAGGTCAAAATTAAGGCCGACCTGGCCAATTTACATTAAAATCCAAATTTGACATAATAAAAATTAATTATCATCTGAAAACACCTCCAAGGGTGATGTCATGCCCTTCTAGGGTGACATTGAGGCCCTAAGGTGGAACGTTGGGCCTAGGATGCAGAACGCTTGGCCTCCAAAGGCCCTAGATGATGCCCACACATGCCACCCAGTTCACAACTGCCTCCAAAATGAGAACCCTAGCTCTGGATGACGTCCAGGGTCATGATGGTGACATTTTGGGCCTTCAAGGGTTAACGTCCATGAGGAAGAGCAAGATCCCCTTGGGTCTAGGTCTGCTAAGGTATCTCCAAGGGCATCGTCCTTCTTTCTTCCTGGTGCAAATCTCTGATGTCTTCTTGCCCTTGGTTGGGGTTACAACATCCATCTGTGGGATTTAAGCCCCCATGAAGATCCGAGCTAATCATTCCCCTATGTGTACCTGTCCACCGGGCAAGGTCCTGCAACAACAACAAGTACGCCCTCGAGGGGTTCATAAGTCACAAGGATCATAGCATGAAATCACATCGAATAATTAAATTACCCAAACATGTGCATCAAACCCCCCTTAACCTAGACAAATGCTCAAAGACATTATGCAATTTGACAAGTTAGGTTTGGAGAAGGTCTCGGGGCGTCCTATTGGGCTAACATTCTTCAAGTTTGGGGTGTTTCCTAGGTGGGATCCAATCCAGGTCATGTAAGTGTATGAGGTGGCATAGGGTAAGTGTTTGGGCATGGGGTGCAGTAATAACAGGGAAATGTAGGTCTTACCTATGGGTGCCTTTGTAGAGGGAGAGCTGCACCTTGTCATAAATGCTATTGTTTCCTAGCCCATTCATTGCCTTTTACTCTTAGCTTCACTGCTTTTGATCTTTTTCTTTTGTGCTTCAAGGGGATAATTGAGGGACACTGTCTTGGCTTGATGACCAAAGGTGACAGCGTTATCCACAAACATTTCACGGAGATGAGAAGGCTGAATCGTGATGAGACCCCATTTCTCTTGTCTATGCCACCAAGAGCCACTACCTTGGTTTGGTGACCAGATAGATGGTAGTGTCATATTGCTACATGCCCATGGTCATAATAGGCCGGCTCGTGATGAGACCTCCTATCCACCAACTAGTACCTTGAGTGTTTATTTATCTTATGGGTTCCCTTTTCTTACTGAGAAGATTTTTACTGCTTTCTCAGGAATCCCTGGGCGAAGCATCTCAAAGGTTTCAATAGGATTTTAACTCTTGCCAGCTACTTTTATCCTCTGGGCCTTTAGCCCCTTCTTCCCATAAGGCAAGGTACAACCCTTCCTAGTGTGGCCAATCCCAATGCCTGAACAAAGGTAAGGGGAGATGAGAGGAATAAAAATGGAAAGTGGTAAGTATGGAGGGAATAGACGATGACCTTTCACAAACCCACCCAGTGGCAACCCATCCTAAAGGGAGATCAACTTACTAGGGCACCATGTCACCCTTCTAGGCATAAACAAGTCAATGAGCATATTTTCCAAGCAAACGTTATGAAATGAAGGAGAATTCAATGCAACATATTCAAGTGCTTCAAAAATCAGAGTGACACATACCATGATACCCAGACTCATTATCTCATGGAGCAAGACTTACTGCTACTTCAGGAACAAGCTGGTGGGATGGATACTGCTGCTGCTGATAAATGGATTGCATTGAAGAAAAGAGGGGCCCTCTGGGGCGATGCTTAAGTCGTCCGACTCTCGGTACTCCATGTCTAGGACCTGTAGGCCTCGAGATGCGATCTCCTTAGTTATCCCTAGGGTAGGGGATAACAGAAACAAAGAATGGCAAGAAGTTGGGCTTGGAAAAAGTGCATTGCAAATGAAGGTGCTACACACTCTCTACAAAGGCACCCATGAATGAGATAGTACAAGCCCTTGTATGTCATGAAACTCAACGACCTATGAAGTCTAAGCCCCTTCCACCTCATCATCCGCTACACCTCATCATCCGCTACATAACCTTGAGAGGCCATCCTTGGGAGCATCCCCTACTTGAGGGCTTTGGTTTACCCAATAAGACTCCTATGACACCCCTCCTATACTTAAACTTGGTCAATTGTATAGAATTTTGAGCATTTGTTTAATTTTATGAGGTAGTTTTAATGCACATGTTTAGATGCCTTGCGTATTAGACGTGGTTTACACTTGTCATGATATCTTTGACTTGATATCTTTGGAGGGCGTACCCTTTTGTTTTACAAGACGTTGTTGGTGGACAGTTTTGGAGGAGCAATCCTAGCTTGGGCTTTCATGGGGCTTCAAGTTGACAGGTTGGATGTGAAAGGCCCGCATGCCGGATGACAGAGGCGTGCCTTTGGAGGCCTAGAAGACATCATGGATGACATGACCTAGCCCTCACATGCCAAATGTTTTGCCTAAGAGAGGAAAAACGTCACTTTTGGAAGCTTGACGTCACCTAGAGGGCTAGGGTTTGGTGGTGAAGGTGTTGTTTGATGACATGTGGCACGTTTTGAAGGAAGGAGGCTTGAAGACCATCAAGAGAGGACTTGGATGAGTGACAAGTGGCCTTTGGATGCCTAGCCATGCACCAACTTCTTCAAAGTGCCAAAACGTCCCCTAAAGGGGTGACGTCACCTTATTCTAGGCAGTGTTGCACGAGGCAGGAGCGTGGGAAACATCATTTTCCAAAAATCCTCGGAAGCGAAGAGTCCCGGAAGTGTCTATTATATATATATATTTTTTTATATATTGCGTTTACATTCAAAAAACCATGCAGAAAGACAAATTAGCTGCAGAATATATGAAAACATGCATATTTGTACATCAATATAGATAGAAATGGAATCCATAGTACATCAATGATTAATCATTCGAGCATCAACCATCTAGATTCTAGCAATTACAAACTTACAAACCAACATACAAATTTTTAAGCCATATTGATATAATAGAAAGTAGACCATAAACTTATGAAATGAAATCATATATCCAATAACTGTCAACAATAGCATGGGTCATGACCAATTAATTATGTTTACAAGATAGGCCATCTGCACTGAAGTATGAAGACCGAAAGGTCCAAAACAACAGAGTTTAAACTGAGCTAATTACATTGTCACACTCCTCATCCGGGATCAATTTTTCTAATGATTTCATATAACCAGCTTGAACCTTTTGTCTTGCTGTGGTCTTTTCTTGGATCCACCACTAGGTGTTGGTGATGAAAGCCATGATACATGATAGTATTTAGGTGTTAGCACATATGCTAAGGCATGTAGTGGAATATTTAGCATTTCCCACCGTTTTTCCACCTCTACACGAATATGATTATAAAGGTTGACATCTCTAGGCTCAACAATGTTTTTAATCTACCCTAACATGCTATCCATTTGTTCATACTAGTGTTGCAAACATCGACATCGGCAAAATATCATCGAGGGTCTGAAAATGAAAATATCGGCAACATCGGGGAAAATATCGAAAAATATCGCCGACCCTAATTTTGAAGATAATATCGCCAACATCGAGATATTATCGAGATGTTGGTAACACTGGTTCATACACCTTCCAAATGATTGGCCAATTTGATTCTACAAACTTGATCATTCGATAAATTGGCTTGGTGAATTGCGAAACATACTGAACCTTGAAAGCTTTCTAGGAAGCGTCCTAGGAAGCGTACGGAAGCGTGCTGGTTAGCACTTCATAAAAGCTCATAAATTAATTGTAAAGGTTGAATTATACTTTGTCTCATGTGCTTCTGTCAAATGCTAATGTTATGACTTCAATGGTTAATGGTTTTTAGTCATTTTGAAGCTAGTTTCAAGACATTCTATATGAAGTATTGCTCTTTAAACATTGCTGTTATAAGATTTCTGTTTACTTCATCATATTCAACAAATTGCTTTATTTAAGAAAGTCAATGGTTTTATGAAGTGCTAACCAGCAAGTGCTCTTGCAAATATATAGTTTTCCTGTTGCTTTGTTTCGGGTAGGTACACTTCTGGCATATTGTCTCTTCATTGGTTATTTAAAATCGAACTTTCTAATCAGTGGTGACTTGTGAGAGGGGACCTTTACCTAACTATTTTCACTTTGCCTTCTCAAAACCCCAGGTCATCGGGGTCGTCTCCCCTGGGCCTACCAACCTAAATAGAAAGAGACATCCTATTGAGGTGACAGTGATAGGATTAGTCTCCAGTTACGCCAATTTGCCCTTCTTTAACCTTTCCTACTATCAAAGTACAAATTGTGCGATAACATTTTGGTGCTGTTGTCGGGGATTCATAAAAGGCCATCGTCCGCTCCCACCATACTTACCACTTTTCATCTTTTTCCCGCTCATACATCCCATCACACTGGTTCGGGCATTGGGTTGGCCAAATATCTAAGGGTTGTACTTTGCCTTGTGGGAAGAAGGGGCTAAAGGCCCAGAGGGTAAAAGTAGCTGGCAAAAGATAAAAGCCAAAAGAATGAAACCTTGAGATGCTTCGCCCAGAGATCCCCTAGAAAGAAATAAAAAGTTTCTGAGCAAGAAACAAAGGGACCCATAAAAAATAATAAAACAAGACCTAGTTAGAGGATAGGGGGTCTCATCACGAGCCAGCCTATTAGGTCCATGGGCATGTAGCGGTATGACACTACCAACAACTGGTCACCACGCCAGGGTAGTGGCTCTTGGTGGCATAGCCAAGAGAAAGGGGGTCTTATCACGAGCTAGCCTTCTCATTTCCGTGAAATGCTTGTGGGTAACATTGCCACCACTGGTCACCACGCCAGGACAGGTGTCCCTTAACTAGCCTCTTGAAAGAAAAAACAATAAGAATAAAAGATAAAAGGCATGAATGGGCTTGGAAACATTTGCATCCATGACAGGTGTAGCCCACCCTCTTCAGAGGCACCCACAGGTAAGCCATACATTTCCCTGCAATCACTACACCCCTTGCCCAAACATTCCTTACCACCTCATCCATTCACATGGCCTAGATTTGACTTCTCTCGAAAACATCCCACATCTAATGAGCATTAGCCCAATAGGACGTCCTAGCGTTCTCTCCAAACTTGGCTTGTAGATTAGCATAATGTCTTTGAGCACTTGTCCGGGTAAAAAGGGTTTTATGCACATGTTTAATAACTTGATGATTAGATGTGATTGACATTGCTATGATCCCTGTGACTTATGAGCCCATGGAGGGCATATTTGTTGATGTTGCAGGGCCACACTCGATGGACAGGTACACATGGGGAGATGATTAGTTCGGACTTCCATGGGGCTAAAATCCCACCAGATGGATGTTGAGACCCCAACAGTGGGCAAAGACAGATCAGAGGATTGCACCAAAGAGAGAGGACGACGTTTCACCAAGGGCAACCTGGTAGGCCTAGACCCAGGGGGGTTGTGCCCTTTCCACCATGATGTAGGCCTTGGAAGGCCCATGACATTATCCAGCGTTTTGGGATGTTTTGGAGGCAGTTGTGTGCCAAGTGGCACGTGTGGCAGGTTCCTGCGGCCCAAAAAGGCTTAACGTTTTTCTCCAAGAGGCCAACATTGCCCCCAAAAGGGCCTCACGTCACCCTAAAAAGGCATGACGTCACCTTAGCAACTTGTTTTAGGGTTTTGTTATGACATTTAATTTAAAAACTGGATATTATTTGTAACTGGCCATGTCGGCCTTGTTATCCCCCAGTTTAGGGATAACTAAGGAGATTATGTCTCGAGGCCCACAGGTCCTAGACATGGAGTACTGAGAGCCAAATTGACTTGAGCATGGCCCTGGAGGGCCCATCTTTTCATTCTTCAACGCCTTCACTTTGTCAGCAGCAGCAACATCCATCACCTTGCCCTGGTCTTGTAGCAGAAGTGGATCTTGCTCCATGAGGTAATGAGTACGGGTATCATGGTATGTGTCACTCTGATCCTCAAAACCTTTGAATATGTGCATTCAATTCTTTTTGTTTCTAACGGGTGCTTGGATCTTATACCTATCCGCTTGACCATATCTGGGGGGAATGATAGGATACCCTAGTAAGCTTGTGCCCATAAGTTTGGAGTTGCCACTGTGGGGATTTATGAGAAGCCATCGTCCGCTCCCACCATACTTACCACTTTCCATCTTTCTCCCGCTCATCCATCCCATTACACTGGTCCGGGCATTGGGTTGGCCAAATATTTAAGGGTTGTACCTTACCTTGTGGGAAGAAGGGGCTAAAGGCCCAGAGGGTAAAGGTAGCTGGAAAAAGATAGAATCCAAAGAATGAAACCTTGAGATGCTTTGCCCAGGGATCCCCGAGAAAGAAGTAAAAAGATTCTCAGCAAGAAACAGAGGGATCCATAAAAAATAATAAAACAAGACCTAGTTAGAGGATAGGGGGTCTCATCACGAGCCAGCCTATTAGGTCCATGGGCATGTAGCGGTATGACACTACCAACAACTGGTCACCACGCCAGGGTAGAGGCTCTTGGTGGCATAACCAAGAGAAAGGGGATCTCATCACAAGCCAACCTTCTCATTTCCGTGAAATGCTTGTGGGTAACATTGCCACCACTGGTCACCACGCCAGGGCAGTGTCCCCTAGCTAGCTTCTTGAAGAAAAAGCAATAAAATAAAGATAAAAGGCATGAATGGGATTGGAAACATTTGCATCCATGACAGGTGCAACTCACCCTCTACAGTGGCACCCATAGGTAATCCATGCATTTCCCTGCTATCACTGCACCCCTTTCCCATACATCCCTTATCCACTTCATCCACTCACATGCCTGAGATTTGATCTCTCTCGGAAACACCCCACATCCAGTGAGCATTAGCCCAATAGGACGTCCTAGTGTTTCCTGCAAACTTGGCTTGTGGATTAGTATAATGTCTTTTAGCACTTGTCCGGGTAAAATGGGTTTTATGCATGTTATCGCACAGTTTGTAGCTAGGAAAAGGGCTATAAGATTGAAGGCCAAACTGGCGTAACAGGAACCTATCCCACCCAATGTCACCACAATGGGGAGGTTCTTTTTCTTTAGGGAGGTTAGGCCCAGGGGAGACGTCCCCGGTGACCTATGGTTTTGAGGAGGCAGAAGGATAATGAGATAAGGACAAACTTTCCCCCTCACAAGTCACCACCCAAACAGAAAGTCCTGGATAAACAACCAATAATAAAGTAAATCCCCAATGAAGAGCACTTGCCTGGAACAAGACAACAACAAACAAATATATGCAAGCTATATTTCAATGGGTTAGTACTTCATAAGACTATCTGATAAATATATATAAGCAATTAGCAATAAATGTTGACGAAATCAATGTTTATCAATAGCAAATGAAAATAATATAACACTTCACCAATAAATATTGGAACGATGTGGCATTCAATGTAACCAATCAACACTTCATTTAATAAATGCTTTAAACCACCATTCAATTGCTCATAAAGTAAAACGTTGTTGCATTAAAGATGAAATATCCAGTGATGACATCAACAACTTAGGGTTAATAGGTTAGGGTTTAAAATTTAAATAATTTAGAGAGTTGTTTGATTAGCTTCACTTCAACGTTAGAGGACTTTCAAATCAGTGCCTTAGGGTTTAATGGAGTCATAAGTGAAGGACACAAGAGTTGAAGGATGCAAGATTTCAAGGACTAGAGGGAAGAGTTTTGAGGTGTTGCAAAGGCAAGGCCTCAAAATCAAAACCCTAGGGGAGAGAGGCTCACTCCGGTGTTGCTAAAGCAAGGCCTCGTGCTCTATCTTCCTTCTTGGAAAAACGACTTGTCAGGAATAAAAATATAACCAAAACAAGAGTGTTTGATGAGGTGAGGTGTTGCTACAACAAGGCCTTTCAGCAAACCCCAGAAACAGTACGACTCTAGTGTAGTAGACCTAGCCCAGGGACGTCTCACTCTTCTTGGCTTTCAATTGGTTCGGCTAGCAAAGAGGAAGAAGAAATAGGAGTGTAGCTATGGCTAGTCTCTTTCTTCCTTCTTCAATAGCTGAAAGTTTCTCTATCAGGGGACATGAGACAAGGATCTACTTGTGTGCTTGTCACCTAGGGTTTTGATTTAGCAAAATTCATAAACACATGCAAGAAATTAAACTACAACCATTCATTCAAGAAGTTTTGCAGAAAAATACTTACAATTCACCAAGAAACAACCATGCAAACCCTAGTTGTAACACCTTCCTTCAAGAGAAACACCAGAAAATGCCAAAAAATGTCTTCCTTCAACAAGTGCGCCTCACCAAATCAGCCAAATACCCAAGATAGGGCACAAATTTCAGACCTCCTTATGGAGTGAATGAGTAGTGATGATAAAATGAGGATCAAAATCCTCAATATATACTGTGTCAATGACCTAATTTACTTTTTAGGTCATAAAAAGGCCGACAAGGCCATAATATCAAAATTATACCGTTTTTACATTAAATGCTAGACTAAAACCCTAATCAAGCAAAAAGGCAAGATGTCACCCCTTCCTAGGGTGACGTTAGCCCCTATCAGGGCAAATGTAGCCTCCTGAAGCAAGTGTTAGCCCTCATTGGGCTCCTCCAAGCTGCCACACGTGCCAACTGCCCTGTCCATCTACCAACATGCTCATGATGACGTCATAAGCCTCTTGGTGACGTCCTGGGCCATCTAGAGCCAATGTCCCTCTGAAAGTGGGTCAATCTCCCTAGGCCAAGCGTTGTCGGGGTGCCTCTGGTGGAACGTCCTATCTCTGCCCCCTGATGGGGTCTCAACATCCATCTGGTGGGCTCTTCAGGCCCATGGAGGTCCGAACTGATCATCTCCCCATGTGTACCGATCCAAATGGTACCTGTTCGTCGGGCATGGTTCTGCACATCAAAAGCTACACCCTCCATGGGCTCATCAGTCACAGGGATCATAGCAATGTCAATCACATCTCATCATTAATATTATTAAACATATGCATAAAATCCCTAATACATCTGTTAATAGCTCAAAGACATTACACAAGCCTGCTATACAAATCTGGAGGAAAAGACAAAACGTTCTATTGAGCTAGTGTCCATCGGAAAAAGGTGGGTTCCCAGAAGAAAACCTCATCAAAACCATGTCAGTGGGTGATGTGGTTAAGGGAAGTCCAAGCATGTGGGTGTAGTGAGGGCCAAGGATGCAATGTGTTATCTGTGGGTGCCTTTGTAGAAGGCGAGTTGTACCTTTTATAGATGCACTCTTTCCAAGCCCATTCTTGCCTTTATTCGTTTATTCTTTTATTGCTTTTCTTTTTCTTTTTGTTCAAGAGCTAATCAGGGGACACTGCCTTGGTGTGGTGACTAGTGGTGGCAACGTTACCCACAAGTACTTTCACAGAAATGAAAGGCTGGCTCGTGATGAGAACCCCTTTCCCTTGGCCATGCAGCCAAGAGTCACTGCCCTGGCTTGGTAACCAACTGGTGGCAATGTCATACTGCTAGGTACCCATGGACCTAATAGGCTGGCTCGTGATGAGACCCCCTATCTTCTGACTAGGTCTTGTTTTATTATTTTCTTCCGGGTCCCTCTAGTTTCTTGCTGAGAAGCCTTTTATTGCTTTCTCGGGGATCCCTGGGCGAAGCATCTCGAGGTTTTATTCTTAGGCTTTTATCTTTTACCAGCTTACTTTTACCTTCTGGGCCTTTAGCCC
>ML852142.1:0-25622 GCA_009831015.1 Picea engelmannii
TAAAAGACACAACGTTAATTCTGCCAGCGAAGGTGGTATCTTTCTGCCAGAAAGAACGATAATTAATGGACACTCTGATGGTGTTGCGTTGATGGGACATACATCTGAAGCAGGCATGTACTTCAAAATCCAGTTTCTATTTTCTCTCCACGCTCTATATGTGGGCAGAAAAACGCCACAAATTCCTGTGTTATTTTACAACTATGTAGATTTGTCCTTTGAATTTCATAATCCCACATATTGATAGATAGTGTAATTTTTCCAGCTAGTTAATGTTTTTTTGTTTGCAAGGTTGTTGGTGCTATGAGGGACTAGTTTGTGGCTGAGAAACTGTTATTCAGAAACATCTAAACCAGCAAAATCACCTGGCATCCCATCCTGCCTAAGCCACACCAACCCTTAACATAACTGGATTTTTTGTCCCCACAGATTCCGTTACGGAGTGCCTTAACAACACACTGGGTCATCCACTGTCCTACACCTTGGGACTCCCGGATAATCTTATTTATAAAATTTTAAAAGAATTTAGTTGTTAATTAGTTAGATCTAGATATTTCCAAAAAATTATTTTAAATTTATATGTATAAATATATGCTTTTATGAATCTTTCAAGTATCATTTTTATGTGGGAAAAGTTGCACAGGGTTGAGCAAAGCTGCAGAGGCGTTGAGCCACTGATTGGACAACGCCTAGGGTTTGAGTGTGAGAGCAAATAGTTTCGCAATGGGAAGAAACCGACTGAAAAGAAGCCGTCGTGAACCACATCGGGAAGAGCCAATCGCTCTAAAGTAGAGCAGGTCGATTCCTTGTTAGATTGATTAAAGTCTGAGCAGATTTCAAAAAGGAGCCACAACTCACCAAGCCATCAACAGCATTGGTAGATCCGCCGCGTACAGGAAGAAAGCTGGTATTAAATTTTTGTGAGAAATTTTTTATCTAGAAGTCGTACTAAGTTGATTCAATAAAATTATAAACAATTGTTTATTGAAAAAAACAAAATGGCCTGTTAATGGTAAAGACTAAAGACGTGTTAAACGATGTTTAAGTGTTAAGAACCATGTATTAAGAACAATAAAAAATGGACTTGTTAAGAAGAGGTTGAGTCAAAGGGAGTAGCCAATGGCATCCGGTAGTAGTTAAGGAGAGTCACAAGGTCCAATTCTTATACGTACTTATGAACTTTAGTCAATCAAAATTAATAATTTCTATTACTTTTATCCTTGGAAAGGTTGGAATATTGTAGTAAGTGGGTACACATAACCAAAACAAGTAATTTTATATGAAATTACAAATGTACAAAGACAAAGACAAGTTGTTGAAAACATAAAGAAAGATTAAAATAAAATATGGCTTATTTAACAAGGGATAGAAGATTCAAATTTTCCTAGGGTTGCAGCAATTGATTATGTCAAGCATGCATGGGATACTCTTGAGACACATATCAAGGCACTACTCACAAAGTAAAAAATGTCAAATTGCAGACATTCAGAAAGAATTTTGAAACCCTCCATACAGAAAATTTAGGATGTGTAGATCATTTTATAACATGGGTCAAGAACATTGTCAATCAGCTTCGAACACATGGAGAAGACATTTCAAATCAAAAGGTTGTTGAAGAAGTACTCAAGATCCTTCTTGAAAAATTTGATATGGTTGTAGTAGCCATAGAGGACTCTAAAGATCTATCACAGTTGTTTGTAGAACAACTCACAGGGCTTTTGTTGACACATGAGACAAGATTCAACAGAAGCTTGTTAGAAGAGGAAGAGGTCGAGGATATAAAAACAAAGGCAGAAGAGGAAGAGGTTTCAGAACAAGAAACAGGTCAACATCAAAATAAACAAAACAATCACACAATTTCCCTCAAAACCAAAGAGGAAGAGGTAGTTATTACAATCAGTTAAGGAGGACTCACCAATCAAAAATCCAATGTTATTACTACACGAAGTTTGGGCATTATGAAAGTGATTGTAGGAGAAAGCAAGCATATCTAAGCAAAGAAAAGTCTAATGTGACAAGCATTGATGAAGGTACACTTGAATCCATATTTGTTTCATATCAAGTAATGCAACAACATGATCTCTGGTTATTGGAAAATGGCTGCAACAATCACTTGGCATGTAACGAAATCATGTTCTAAACTTGTTCTCAAGTTTAGATAATTCATTCATAACTAGAGTAAAATTAGGGGATTATTTTAATGTGTTAAAAAGATTTGATGTGGAATTCAATCTCGAATAGGAGAGAAAGCAATCTACAATTGGTAAATGTGTTTGAAATATTATTGAGCTTGCTTATCCATCTTACTTTTCACAATGATAAGATTATGAGTAAACTACTAAGTTTATTAGTAAAGTATTAATAACTCAATAACATTATTCATATTTTCTTCAACATAATCATAATTACCCTATGTGTTTGTTTTCTTTAAACTCTTTTAAAAATGTTTATAGTAAATAATTTTAAATATTCTCTTTTCAACAATACTATCTAATTAAAAATATATTTTTTAAATTTATAATTTTTATTTTCTTTTTTATAAGAAATTTTTTCTTGTTCAAATAAATATGTTAATTTTAAAATTTGTGTTCTATATTAAATGTTCCTATCCTTTTCATATTTTAAATTTTATCCTTTTCCAAAAACTATATAAATATTTTAAGTTTATAATTTGTATTACATATTAAATAAATATTTTAAATTTATAATTTTTGTTACATATTAAATAAATATTTTAAGTTTATAATTTTTGTTACATATTAAATGTTGATTTTTAAATTTATAATTTTTATTACATATTAAATAAATATTTTAAATTTATAATTTTTGTTAAATATTAAATGTTCATTTCGTCATTCATATTTTAAATTCTATCCTCTTCGTGCTAATCCCAAAAAACTAGTTCCTTCATTTTACCACTTGTACCAACAACCTAACCTATGAAACACATTCCCTGTGGTTGTCATCCATACAATGCTTCCTTGCAAGTTGCGAGAGGAAGACTAGTAAAGTTGGTTCACACGTTTGTACTATTTTCTATTTCTCTACAGAAGGAGAAAAATAATTATTTGATATGTGATTTTATACATATGGTTGACATTGAAAACAAGCCTATGGATTTGGAAAAGACCATAACGCAGCAAATCCTTAACAGAAAAATGTATTGTACTGCATAGATCTATTTTATTATTTGTTTTTTGCTTTTGCTATGACAATGTAAACTTTTCACAGAGTATTTTAACGTAGAGATCTATTTTATTATTTGTTATATAACATTGTTCCAAAGCTGGTTAGAAAGAAAGAAATTCATGGTCTTGTCAAATACCTAAATCATAATTTTGACCAGACATTTGGGTTATGAGATGACGTTGAATGGAGTAATTGTCGTGGTCAGAAATATTACATATAGCATCACGTTTTTAAGTATGTTAAAGGTTCTACAAAATGTTGATTTTTATGGGGATATTTGTTAAAAATCTGGTGAGAAATTATTGGATTTTATTTTTATATAATTAAAATGTTTTAAATTTTTTTTCGAAATCACCAAATTTTGAAAAAAAAAATCATTGGATATTTGTTAAAAATCTGGTGAGAAATTATTAGATTTTATTTTTATATAATTAAAATGTTTTAAATTTTTTTTCGAAATCACCAAATTTTGAAAAAAAAAATCATTTCTTAAAACAGCAAACCACAACATTCTTTTTATTTGAACTATATATGAGTTATATGAGTTGAGTTGAAAGGCGCCACGAATTCCTAAGTTATTACATCACTGTGTAGATTTGTCCTCTGGATCTCAAAACCCAATAAATGCCGAAATTATTTTTCTTAAAAGCTGAAGGACAAACACTCGCAGACGACGATAATTAATGGACACTCTGATGATGGCCCGTCGGCATCTGCAGCTGATGAGGATTTTCTCACTGGTCTGATATCATGTGGGGACACGTCAGTGTGGGTTATTCCTCTGTCTTATGTGACAAATAAATTATTTATGGTAATTTTGTGTTTTTCTCCAAATACATATATTCTTAGTAGTCGGATCTTAAAAAAAAAAATTGGATTCGACTGTGTGAAATCCCGCATACAGAACATGAAAAATCTATAACCTATTGGGTGAAATCCAGCATACAGAACATTTAGTGGAAAGCCTCCAACAACCCACTCACCTCCAGAGACCCAACAACCCACGCACTTCCAGAAACCCATTTCAATGGTTCAGTCAATGACGTCTTGCCAACCCACTCATCTCCAGAAGCCCAGCAACCCACTCACTTCAGTCGATGACATCTCGCCAACCCCTTAATGTGCGCCGTTCAAATTCTGACGCCACAAATTATTACAGTCCACCACCTATGTAGCAACTGAATTTAACAGTTCTAGATTTTAGTAAACATGAGAAATGGATTTACACCTGGTTCCTCTGATATTTATGAGGGGATATTTATGAGGATATTTATGAGAGGATATCTATGAGTGATCCTAATGGTTAAGAATATGTGTTTCTTCCTAAAAAGTCACAAGTTCAAATCTATAGGGATAGGGTAAGTATATCTCTGTAGACTTTATCAGTCAAATAGTTGGGAAATAGTTGGGGAGGGGGTCCCTTGTCCCACAAGCAAGAAGTCTCATACACCAATTTGACTTTAAAATAGATTATTATTATTATTATCATTATTATTGGATACGACCTGTTTTACACAAATTTGGACTATTAATACATTTACCATTATTATCAGTAAATAATGAATCTCAAAAATATAATGAAGATGATATATATGAATTTTTTTGAAAATAAGTTGGAATTGCAGATTTCAATAATTAATATTACATAATTTGAATGTTTTAAAGTTTTTTGTTTTGAAAAAAGTAAAAAATGTAGAATATTTAGAGTACCCTATTTTAGATTTGTCAACGACATACATTCATAAATTCTTTATATTAAAGGTTTAAAGGAGACTAAACTTCTCTATGGATTGAATTCAGTGTATTAATACTAATCTATTCATCATTTCTCTATGTTAAAGGCGTTCTATATAAATAGTGGATTGCATTCAGTTATTTGGTATTTGTTAATAGAAATAATAAACTTTAAATTCATAAGATTAGTTGAAATTAAATTATATATAAGTAAACTTTAAATTATATATATATAAGTTTTGAATAAACTTTAGTGACAAATTTTGAAAGATAATTGAAATTGTAGATTAAAATGGTTGTTATTACATTTAGAGTGCCCCATTTTAGATTGTCAATCACACACATTCATCACTTATTAAGCAACAACCCTCAATAAATTCTTGTTTAAACATTTTTATGTTATGGTTCTTTCATGGTAATTTTTAAACATTTTTATGTTATGGTTTTTTCATGTTATGGTAATTAGAGAAAAAATGCAATGAGAAAAAGATATAATATTCCTTATAAGGATTCCAAATAGTATTAAACAAAATCTCTATCAAATAGGAAGTATTTTCATAAAAAATAATAGTGTTATCCAAAAACTGGTCATAAATCTAAATGAATTGATGGAATTACATATATCAGTTGCACAATATGGGGGCATTAGAAGATCTTAGGACACTACATTCAAAACTGCAATTTGAACAATGGGAAATTGTAATTTCACTGATAATTGAATCCCCTAAAATTAAAAAAAAAAAATCTAAACTTATCCAAAAATAATTCATTCACTTAAACTAATAACTGAATTTAAAAATGAAATATACATATATATGTACTTAAGGATTAAGTAAAGGTTAAAGAAGGCTAAACTTCTCTCTATGTAAATAGGGGATTGGATTCAGTGTATACATACTAATCTAGTTAAATATTTGGTATTTGTTAATAGAAATAATAAACTTTAAATTCATGAGATTAGTTGAAGTTATGCATAGTGATCTATTGATATGAATATGCATTCTTCAAAATAGAATGTTTATAAGGTTCATCTATCACATAGATTATGGCTTGAATGTTTTAAGGAATTTAGTGTATTTAAATTAGTATATATTGTACTTAAGCAATGTATTGTATGTCGAGTTATGGTTTAGTAGTTAAAATGGTGCTATGCCATTAACATGACTAATGTTCAAACTTAAACAAGTATTAAATGAGTATGACTAATGTTCAAACTTAAACAAGTATTAAATGAGTATGACTAATGTTCAAACTTAAACAAGTATTAAATGAGTATAGATCCCTTAAAATTAAGTTTTTGTTTGAGAGTGAGGCTATTTAATACTCAATGTTCCAAACAAAAATTAAGAGATATATTGAATTTAATTTTACTTAAAAAAGAATTGAATACTTATGGATGGTCATATTTGTCTAAAAATTGGTGTTTAAAACATTAATAAGTTTATTCCTAGGTCTAGACCATCACTTCCAACCACAAAAGTAGCCATGAAAAAAATTAAGAGATAAATTCAATTTAATTTTACACTTCTTATTTGAATGCTTATAAACGGTCATTTTTATCTAGAAATTGGTGTTTTAATCATTAATAAGTTTGTTCCTAGATCAACCTAGCATCCCTGCCCATCACTCCCGACCACGAGATGTGTAGCCATGGGATATTAAATTTTGGCCCTTAGATACAATTTCCCCATAATATCAACAAAGCAAGTCTCCTTAGAAGGACTAGATCTAAATGAAATGCATGCATAGTGCAAACTTAAAGAATTCAACCATCGATAACAAACACAGATTCATAGGTATTCATGGAAACCAAAAACCCATGAATAAAATCAAGCATAATCACACACAACATGCAAATACATGAATTTTCATAACAAAAAAATCAATTTTGCATTTTCATAAACAATGATAAAAGATTTGTCTTTTAACAAAAATAGGTCCAATAAACTATGTGTAAGAGAAATTCTCTACCCAAACTTAGGTACCTAGTGCACATACCACCCCCAAACCTAGATACGAGGCCACCAGGGAAAAGGAACTAACCTACTTGCTTCTCTCTCTCTCTCTCTCTCTCTCTCTCTCTCTCTCTCTCCAACCCATCTACTCCCCTATTAAGCCAATATGCTTACTACATAGCATTACACGAATCTCATCTAGCCGTCAACAACCAAGGGACTCTCTTCCACTACCCAACACAACACAAGGAAGTTCTTCCCCTTCTCTACTCAATAGTGCCTTGAGGATATTATTCCTTCTAGTGCTCTTCAATGTGGGTAGAAAGAACTCAATCTATTATATGCCTTTTAATAATTTATTGCAAGAGAAATACTTGGATCTCAAGCACCTAAGGAACAAAAAATGCATACTGGGTTAAGGGTTTCTCACTTTCCAAACCTCTATGCTCACCTATAGGCATCTATATTTCATTCTATATTTGAAATTTCTTCTTCTCAATGTTGATTTTTAGTTAAATTCCATCTTGGTAATAGTTAACAATGGAGAATAGAATCTGAGCAACTTAGAGAAACAACGTGAGAATGTTGGAATGAATGTTAGAGTCAATGGAAATGAAAGGATTGGTGGAAATGATGGTTGCCATTACTTCTAACTAGATGAATATAAGACTCTTACAATTCCCATAATGATTGTAACCAACCCATGATCCCATACTACATGAAAAAACTTTCCCTACCAATTTCTTACATGCATTTAGTGAATGGCCAATAATTCAAAGGAGGTTGATGGGTTTATTTAAGGTATGTGATGGAAAAGAGATGAGTTCTAAGGATGAAACTTTCAATAGAGGATTCACTTTCGCATAGGCCCCCTTTCCTCTTCCCCTCTAGTGGAAACATAGCCCTCCCATTCTCTACACAATCATCTTGGACCATTATGTCCATTATATATTATATTACAACATTAATATTTATGTAGATTAATTTTTCCTTGGTAGTCTACCACATGGTCCATATAAGTATATTTACATCATACATTCCTAGTCATTCTGATCCATGTGGATATCGGTGGCCACCCACCTTTTCCAACTCGCTCAAAACAATTTTCTGGCAATTTTGGCAATTTACTATATTTAGTAGTTTTTAACTTTCGTGGCCATTTTGAAGGCCTAAATGAATGTTTTTCGGGATAAATATTCTCAATGATACTTGAAGGCTCTTATTGATCCCCTAAAATGAATCTCCTCGACGATACCTTTCCAACGAGCTATCATGAGCCCCAAACGGAGATCGTATGCCAAAGTTACGCCCCTGGGAAGTTGATACACCAAACTACCCAAAACGGGGTCCACAAAACTGTTGACTTTTCATCTTCCGGGTTTAGGGTTTTGGATTTTATTTATGATAAAAAGGCCTTTGGAGCCTCATTGTAAAATCTTCTTCTCACATATGCGAGTAGTTGTCACATCTCTTCTTAGAGATAAGATGCCACCATTCTAGCGAGTCTTTCACTCTGTACTTTGTAACAGTCTTTGTACATTTTCGCTCATTAATAAAAAAATTGTGTATTAATGTATATCTGTGTTTATGGTTTCATCTTTGATACATTTATGTTAAAATATTGTATATCCGAGATATCTCTATACATTTCTTTAGTATATCTCCGCTCTCATTTAGTGTCGAAAATAATCCAGATCACATTCACGAATCGAGCATTGGTCTTGATCTCCACACACAGAATCTATACGATCATTTTTACATCATCTATAAGTGGGACCATTTATTTAAGATCACCTAGATTTCTTATGTCATTATAAAATCACATATATAATTTATACACGATCTAAAAAACGGGACATTACATTCCCCTCCCCCTTGGAATAACATCAATCTCGATGCTTCTCAAAATCTAAACAAAAATGGATATGCCTCCCTCATGGCATCATCCAACTCCCATGTAGCCTCATCAGGACCAAAGTGCTTATATTGCACCTTTATATGTGCAATGGCTTGTTTCCAAAGCAATGTTACTTCCTTGTCAAGGATGCACAATGACTTTGTTTGGAACTTTCCCTCTAGTTCCACCAACTTCAACCACAACTAATTAGTTGTGTACTTGGTGTTCATCTATTGCAACATAGATGCTAGGAATAATCCTTTCTACATCATCAACAATTGTAGCCTCTTTAATGTTGTGAATATTCACGGTGCTCTCTTTTTGATGTGGGTGATTTTTGAGAAAATGATCTTATCCACATTCCCCACATTGAATAGGATCCCTTGGAATCCTCCCTACCGAATCAATTGGCTTAGCCCCACATTGAGCTAGTTGATTTTGTTGATTTTTATAGGGGAGGCTTGAACCCTTTCTTTATTTGGTCAAACTTATTTTTTCCTTCCATATTTTGAAGAGTTCTAGATTTGCTTTTATTCTAATCACAATAGTACTTATCTTTTCTATGGCCTCATCTAGAGTTTCAAGTTCATCAAACTCAACTCTATCTTTATAACACTAAGGTAATCCACTTGATGCTGGATGTTTACTTTCTCATATTTGATATACTTGACATGCCTCAACACCTCCAATAATTTTCTCTTTGTCATTGAGAATCCAAAAGTTGTCCTCAAAAGAGATGGTTGAACACCAAAACCTTAAACTTTGCTATAATTGTGATGAACAGTATTTCAAAGGGAATAAGTGTAAACAATAAAAAAATATTTCAAATGGATATACCACCACAATACAACTCCAAAGACATCACAGTTGAAGACACTCTTGAACAAGAATGAAAATACACAACCCCTCCTACTCGAGACGTAACAACCTTACCATCTCCTTGTGAAGAACCTCAAATTTATCTCCATGTTGTATCTACTTTTTCTACTTCACAATATCTAAAGTTTATTGGGTATACCAAGAACTCCAAGGTGATTTTTTTTATTGATAGTGGCAGCACCAACACTTCCATTCATGCGAGAGTGGTAGAAGACATTGTCATTGTTATGTCATGATGGATTTCAAGGATTTATATATGAGCTTCACTAAGGAAGGGAAGAAACATACATTTAAGGGGATTCAATCTAATTCCCCTTAAATTATCAGCTTTAATCATATGGAGAAGTTATTGAAGAAAGTCCACTCGAGCATTTTTTCCCAATTCCATGCCATACAAGTGGTGGAAACCCCACCATATGAAATTCAACCTTATTTGCAACTGGTTGTATCTAAACATCAACATGTATATGATCCGTATTATTTTTTGCACGAATTGAGAGAGGAGATATAATAAATAAATGTACAGAGATATATCAAATATACACTAATATAACATAAATATATCAGATATATAAACACATAGATACAGTAATACACAATTTCTATTAATGAGCAAAATGTACAGACTATAAAATTACAAAGTGAAAGACTCGCTAGAATGGTGGCAGCTTATCTCTGAGAAGAGATGTGATGGATACGCTCATTCACAAGAAGATGGTTAAAATGAGTCTTTAAAGGCCTTTTTAATATAAATAAAATCCAAAACCCTAACCCCAGAAGATGAAAATCCAATAGTTTTGTGGAACCCGTTTTGGGTAGTTTGGTGTATCAACTTCCCAGGGTTGTAACTTTGAAATACGATCTTCGTTTAGGGAACAAGATATATCATTGGAAATGTATGGTCGAGGAGATTCATTTTTGGGGCTCAATCAGATCCTTCAACTATCATTGAGGTGCCCGATATAAAAAAAAAAACTTCATTTAGGCCCTCAAAATGGCCCTAGAAGTTTAGAAACCAAAAACCTGCTAAAAATAGTAAGTTTCCAGAAGATTGTTTTGTGCTAGTTGGAATAGGTGAGTGACCACCGATATCCACCTTGATCAATCCTCTCTCCTTAGGAAGAAATGGTCCCCATTTCATTGAGTTCCCAGGGGAGAGAGAAAAGTGTTTTTTGAATATACATCTTGATGAGTTGCTTGCCTTGCTAGAGAAGTTGCGCTACTTAGCTTGTTAACGCTGTCACAAACCTATGGTTGGAAGGGTTTTCCCTTTTTAACCAGTCTGGCTACATGAGATGACTGTGTGCAAAAGGAATTCTTGTGCTTTGCTTCAATCTTGTCGACCTGCTTTTGTTGGACAGAAGGTGCTTGGACTGAGGCTGTAATGGTTGCGGTGTTCTTTTGTTCACCTTTTGAATAGACTGTGAAGACGCTGAATTTTGTAGTATGACATATTGTCTTATGGCACTATTTAGATGGGACAGTAGTTGGAATTACCTTTGGTATCCTGTAGAGATGACCCCCCAGAGCAACAATGACACTACGAGGTCGAGACTCATAAATAGCATGGTGCTTCCACATATATGGTTGGCCCAATAGAAAATCACTGGAATCCAGTGGGGAAACATCACATAATACCTCTTCCTCAAAGGGCTAGATGCCATATGAAAATCAACACTGTTGGCTGACAGAAAGGTCTCTTCCCTGGAAAATCCACCCAATGTTGTATGGCTACAGGTGTGGTGTTGTCGACAATCCCAACTGTTTGAAAACCTATGCTGATATGAGGTTGTTCTGGCTTCCGCTATCAACAATGAAATGCAACGGGGTGCCCTTAACCCACATTTGTGAATGGAAGAGGTGACCCCCCTCTTCAGCATCTGTTGGTTCTTCTGGTTGAATGGTTGTGGTCATGATAGTAGCAATGGGGTCTGCATCGATGATCTGTCTTTTTCCATTATTTTCTGAATCAAGGTTTGACTCCTTGTCTTTGATATCAGCCACCAATTACCAGGGATGATTTTAAGGATGGAAATTTATATTAAAAAGTAGAGAAATGGGCTAATCCTACTAGTCCTTAATATGCAAAATGTAAAATGTTTGGCGATAGTTCCGTAAAAATATTCAAATTTCTAAGGATTTTATATACTTTCTATAAAATTTTGGCGATTTTTAAGGTAAAATAATTTTATTCTATGGAATTTGGGCGAATCATTTTTAGAAAAATTGGAAATTGGTGAATCGTTTTTTGGGAAAAAACATAGAAAATTAGCCCATTTGAGAAATTTATCCCCTAAAATCATCTATTCCAATGACTGTTTTGAGCGACATTCATCAATGTTGTGCCAGGGGCTTTTGTGGAAATCATACCACATTCTAGTGTCCTTATTCATATTTATGTTACCCTTCCTCTTGTGGCTTGGACTAGTTTTTTAGAGGTTGTTTGTTAGGGATGTATTTGTCATGCTTTGGTTGTTGCAGATTTGCAGACCCAAACTCCCATTTTTTCTGGTGCCTAAATTTCTACTCGATTTTGAAAACATATTGATAGGCAGCTCCCAGTGATGAGATGTCCAAGAAATCCATTTCGGTTTGGATGTACTGATGCATATCCCCATGGTATTTCAGAACCAGATGTCGCTCAGAGTCTTTGATACCCAACTTGGTGTGCAAGGTATGGAAATTATTTATGAAATCTGACACTATTTGGCCCATCTCTTGTCGCAATGTGGTCCATCTCATGTATTGGTCTTTATAGTTACCAATAGGGTAATATTGTTTCTTGACCGCATCCACAAAAAAATCCCAAGTGGCCTCGACCCCATATATTCCAAACTCCTTTGTGGAACTTTTCTCCCAGTAAGTTTCCCACTAATGTTTGACATGGAGGGGAGCGTTAAGGAGTGTGAAGGTGATCTTTTCCCTGTCGAAAAAATTGTGAACAGAGAAATAACCTTCTAGCATATTTAACCATTTTTCTAGGGCATCCACATCTATCTGATGTTCAAATACGATAATATCAAAATTAACTTGTACCTTAAAGGGAGAGGTTCCTCCAAAGTGGCTTCTTTATGAATATGTGCCTATTGCTATCGACATGCATTGAAGTATGTAGGAAAAATTATCCATCATTTCATCCTTCTGTCACGTGAGAGCTTGCTAAAGAAACAAATTAATAGAATCTTTTTCTCCGTCATTTTTATTTTCTTCTGCCATAGAAGATTTCTTGGGTGTGTGAGAGCAATTTTCCTCAAGAGAGACAAGCTCAAGACTCAACTTTCTATACTTGGAACTTGTCAGGGAAATGCACTGAAAAATGATCAAGAGCAACCTGCTCTTATACCACTTATCCAGATTATTTTTGGCATGAAATGAGAGAGGAGATATAATAAATAAATGTAAAGAGATATATCAAACATCCACTAATATAAAAAATATATATCAGAGATATAAACACAAAGATACAATAATACACAATTTATATTAATGAGTGAAATGCACAGACTGTAAAATTATAGAGTGAAAGACTCATTAGAATGATGGCATATTATCTCTGAGAAGAGATGTGATGGCTACGCTCATTTGAAAGAAGATGATTACAATGAGTCTCTAAACAAATTTTTAACATAAAGAAAATCCAAAACCTTAACCCCGGAAGATGGAAAGCCAACCGTTTTGTGGACCCCGTTTTCGGTAGTTTGGTGTATCAACTTCTCGGGGGCATAACTTTGGCATACAATCTTCGTTTGGGGTGCACGATAGCTCGTTGGAAAGGTATATTTGAGGATATTGATTTTGGGGGATGAATCGGATCCTTTGAATATCATTGAGGTGCCCTATCTTGAAAAAACTTCATTTAGTCCCTCAAAATGGCCCCGAAAGTTTAGAGACCAAAAACATGCTAAAAATAGAAAGTTGCCAGAAGACTGTTTTATGCTAGTTGGAATAGGTGGGTGGCCACTGATATCCACCAGGATCAGTATATGACACAACCCATGGCTTACCACCTTCATGGTGCAGACCCCTTACCTCAGCAGGGTTCTGCGACCTCCTGGTCTCTCGATCGTTCTCTTTCCTGAGCCAAAATAGCTCTTTGGGCTCCTGTTGGAAACCCCTTGAATGAATCCATAGGTCCCTTTAACTCTGCCACAGGTATTGAGAAAACCTGCACAAGCGCCCCCCTTTTCAACGCTTTTCTCTATTCTAAACCAACATACACCTTTCGCGTTTCAGGGTTTCAGGACTCCTGCATGCGAGGTCTCCCACGCTCCTACTCCCTCCAACTCCTGGTTGCCCAAACGCCGAAAAGGTCTTAACTTCCCTTAGCCTCCATCCATGTGACCACCACTCCGTGACCACGCGCTTAACGCCAAAGCGCTACCAGCTTTTCGCGATTTGGGGAATCGCGATGCAAGCGTTCCTCCGGTTCTTTGTCTTTCGAACCCCTAGTTCTCGAAATGCCGAAATATCAGGGACTGGGACTTCACAAGTCAAGCGTCTTGTCCCTTTGACTTTCGAACCCCCGGTTGCTGAAATGCTGAAATATCAGGGATCGAGACTTCACAAGTCAAGTGTCCCATCCCTTTGCCTTTCGAACCCTCGGTTGCCGAAATGCCAAAATATCCTAGCGCCTATTCCTTCGGGTTTTCACGTTTCGTGAAATCAGAGTACAAGGGATATCCTTGCTCCTTGGAATCCTCGGTTTTTGAAGTGTCGAAATGCCTAAATGTCTCGACGTTCGATCAACGACTCACAATGATCCCTAGGATCGATGGTTCCGGTCGAATCACAATTTCGTGATTTCACGGTTCGGGGTTTTGAAAGACAAGGATCTCTGTCTTTCCAACTTGCGATACCCGAAGTCGCGAAATGGACCAACGGTCCAGATTGGCCTATGATCAACGGTTCTGGTCGAATCGCAATTTCACAATTTCGCAGTTCGGGGTTCTGAAAGACAAGGATCTCTGTCTTTCCAACCCACAGTACCCGAAGTCGTGAAATGGACCAACGGTCCAGATCTGCTTGTGATCGATGGTCACTATTCCTCCTGAGATTTGCATGACAAGAAGCCCTCACCGCTAACCTCCTCGCAGCTCCACCTGATCCAACGAATTGCAGGGCTTCCATGTTCCTCCTCGAGGACTCTCCACCGTCCGTTCAGATCTTCGAACTCTCCCCTCCTAGATCTATGCAGCGTTAAAGTCTGCACTCCTACCTCAAATCAGATGGTCCACGAGATTTCCCACTGCGATCCAACGCTCGACGACGTTCTTCCTCCTGAGATTTTACTCGCTTCAGACTTAGAAGATTTTCTAAGTCTTGAAAGACTTGGTCTTCGCTTCTTCCAGGGAATGAGTTCCTGGATCTCTATAACACTTTCCGAAGTGCTATTCCTCCTGAGCTTTGTCAGATTCAGACTTCGATTTCCCGCACACTCCTTGCATCTGAGGGATTTTGATAACTCATATCCACGGTATTTCTCACAGAGAAATTCCTCCTGATTCCCTTATGTTCCTCTCTGGCTCGATGCACACCTTGAAGAGCTTCCAATGAAGAGAAACAATTGAAACTGGAAACAACTCACAGTTCCATCCACTTGTTCATGAAAACATAAAATGACAGGAAAATGCACACAGTCCATACACCATACATTTGGATCAATTTTCCATTCTGTTATATTCACAAGTGCCCAATGGCTACACAATACATACAAAATTACTGAGATTTCCTGCTAACTCGCAGTTCTCTCTTACAACTAATTTCTCTCTGTATTGC
Organism: Picea engelmannii; assembly: GCA_009831015.1. Classification (NCBI taxonomy): domain Eukaryota; kingdom Viridiplantae; phylum Streptophyta; class Pinopsida; order Pinales; family Pinaceae; genus Picea; species Picea engelmannii. The sequence continues at coordinate 15,430 of ML852142.1, forward strand.
AGCTCTCTTCAAATTGAGCGTACAAACTTCTACATAATTCAAAAATGTTTCTAGGGTTTCGCCTGGATACTTTCCTACTCTAAACTTCATCCTATGCTATCTTAGTTCAGTCGGATTCCAGAGCCGAAGTGGAAACTCCTGCTCTGTTTACAATTTCAAAACCTGCTTCAAAGGGTAATTTTCGACACTGGTTCAGGCATGCCTCTAAAGGTAAATTTTGGCAGTGAGTGGAGGTAGATTCTGAAATTGGTTGTAACTTCCCACGTTGAAGTTCCGGAAGAACTCTCACATGTTGAGTGGTCCCGCCTCTGCTCCCTTGCCAACGATGCTTCTGCATCATACTCCCCTTGAGAAAAATTCATGGACTCCTGTCCATGAGCTCCTCTACTAACTTTCCCTACTTCTGGATAGCAGCTTCATTTTCCCAAATGGAATCTTCTATTGGGCATCCCTTCCATTTGATCAGATACTCAAAATAAGTCTTCCTCCTGGTCTTCTTGCCAATCCTCTGATCCTGAATCTTCTCCATATATAGCTTCTCTGCCATAGGCATCTTCTTTTTCCACTGAATCTTTCCTTGATCTTATGATCCTTCTATGTTGTCTTTCCTGTAAGGATACAGGTCTGAGACATTGAATATCGGTGAAATTCCCACACCATCTGGCATCTCGATCTCATAGGAATTTGTATCAAATATCCTCAAGATCTTACAGGGTCCTATCTTCTTCATCTTTAATTTCTTATATGTTCCCCTAGGGAACCTTTCCTTCCTGAGATGTGCTAAAACCTAATCTCCCACTTCAAATTGAATTTCCCTGTAATGTTGATCAACACTATGCTTGTATTTCTGGTTAGAACTCTGTAATTGTTTTTTGATCCGAATATGGAGTTTCTGCATTTCAGCAGCAAAATCCTCTGCTCCAGCGCTTCTGATCTCTCCCTGTTCCAAGTCTCTCAACTCAGACACTCCTCTGGGTTGAATTCCATAGAGTATTTGGAATGGGCTCCTTCCAGTGCTTCTGTTTGGTGAGTCATTGTATGCAAATTCTGCTTGTGGCAGAATCTGATCCCACTGGTTATGGTGTTCAGTAACCAGACTTCTCAATAAGTTTCCCAAACTTGTATTCACCACCTCAGTCTGCCCATCTGTTTAAGGGTGATAAGCTGAGATGAAGGAGAAATATGTCCCCATATTCTTCCACAACGTCCTCCAAAAGTGACCAACAAATTTTTTGTCTCTGTCTGAGACAATGCTCCTGGGTAGACCATGAAGTCTCACAACTTCTCTGAAAAATAGATTTGCAGCATGTGTTGCATCATTGTTCTTTTGGCATGGGATGAAATGTGCCATATTTGAAAACCTATCCACCACCACAAATATGGAATCGAATCCCTTTTCTGTTCTTGGCAATCCCAACACGAAATCCATGCTTATTGCATCCCAAGGCCTCTCTGGTATTGGCAATGGTTGATATAACCCAATGTTCTATCTTTTCCCCTTTGCATGTTGGCAAATCCTACAGTTGTTCACAAAATTTATCACCTCTGTTCTCATACTTGGCCAATAGTATGAACTACTCAACTGTGCAAACATTTTATCGTGGCCGAAATGTCCAGCCAATCCTCCACTATGCTTCTCCTTTAGAAGATTGTCCCTCATTGAGCACCTTGCTATGCACAATTGATTTCCTCTGAACAACAATCCTTCCTGAACCATATACTCTGTCCACTGACTTTTATCTCTCAGTACAGGGCTTGTACATGCTTCATAGGCCTCCTTGAAATCTGTATCATCACAATACATATCCTTAAGGTGTTCAAACCCCAAGGTCTCCACCTGGAATTCTTGCAGAATTAAACATCTCCTGCTTAACGGATCAACAACTTTGTTAGCATTCCCATCAATATGTTTTATGAAAAGAGTAAAATTTTGCATAAATTCAGCCCATTTTGCATGCCTCTGATTCAATTTTTCTTGTCAGGTTATGAATTGTAAAGCTTGGTTATCGCTGTACAATACAAACTCTTGCGGGACAAGGTAATGCCTCCATTTCTTCAATGCTTGAATTATGACATAGAACTCCTTGTCATATGTGGAGTATTTCCTCTTAGTCTCATTTAGCTTCTCGCTGAAATAGGCAATAGGTATGTTATCCTGACTCAAAACTACTCCTATTGCAACTCCACTTGCATCACATCTTACTTGAAATGTCTTCTCAAAATTCGGCAAGATCAGAATTGGTCATTCTGTTATCTTCTCCTTCAGTATATTGAATCTCCTTTCAGCCTCCTCTATCCATTTAAAATATTTTTGCCGCTTCTTCATTGTATCCATCATTGGTGCACAAATTCCACTGAAGTCTCTAATGAACTTTCTGTAGAAACTTGCTAAATCATGAAAGCTCCTTACCTCGAACATGCTCCTTAGTGACGACCATTCCCTGATTGCTTTCACCTTTTCTGGATCCATCTTCAATTCATTCGAAGATATCACAAAACCCAAGTAAATGATCTCTGTCTTCATAAAAGAGGACTTCTTCAGATTGATTAGCAGCTTCTCCTGCTGTAGCATCCTCATTACTAGCATTAGGTGCCTCAAATGCTCCTCTTTAGTCTTGCTAAAAATCAATATATCGTCCAGATATAAAACCACAAACTTACCAATGAAATCTTTTAGGATTTCGTTCATCAGCCTCATAAAAGTGCTCAGGGCATTCGTTAAGCCAAATGGCATAACCAACCACTCATACAGACCTTCATTCATCTTAAAGGTTGTTTTCCATTCATCACCTTCTCTCATCCTGATCTAGTGATATCCACTTTTCAGTTCTATCTTAGAAAAGAAATTTGCTCCACTTAAGCAATTTATTAAGTCATCCATTCTCGATAAAGGAAATCTGTACCTAATGGTGATCTTGTTGATGGCTCTCGAGTCTATGCACATTCTCTATCCTCCATCTTTCTTTGGGCTTAACACAGTTGGTATTGCGCATGGGCTCAAACTTTCTCTAACTAAACCCTTATCCAACAACTCTTGGACTTGGTTCCTCACCTCCTCATTCTCTCGAGGTGTTAATCTGTACGCTTCTTTGTTTGGCAGGCTTTCTCCTGGTATCAATTTGATATGATGACTGATACTCCTGATGGGCGGCAATGAGTTTGGCAGCTCGTCCACTACTATATCAACAAAATTATCCAGCAGCTCCTGAACTTCTTCAGGTAAATCATCCATTGATGTACTCATAAGGATGACCTTGGGATTCCTCACCATAGTGAACTTCATCTCCTGTTCTTCCTTGAATTCTTTCAGGAGTTCCTTCCCATTCATGAGAAGTATGCTTGTGCTGGCTTCCTCTTTCGCTCTCTTCTCCTCCATTGGTAGAAACATATCTGTCATACCATTCTTCTCCAATGTATATGTATTCTTCCTTCCATCGTGAATGGCATTTCTGTCAAACTAAAATGGTCTTCCCAACAAAATGTGCCATACATCCATGGGAATTACATCACATGGGATTTCATCTTTATATCCTCCTATTTTAATTTCAACCAGACATTGTTTAATGATCATTACCTGGTGTCCTTTTTGCATCCATGAGACTTTGTATGGCCTTGGATGTGCAGTTGTCTTCAACTCCAATTTCTCCACCATCTATGTGGATACTAGGTTGTCAGTACTCCCACTATCAATGATCACCTTGCATACTTTATCCTTAGTCTTGCAAGTTGTCCTGAAGAGATTGTTTCTCTACACTGACTTTTCAATTTCTGCCTCTGGTTTCAAGAGAACTTTTCTCAACATTAGGGATGCTCCATCCTCTGCTCCTTCTGCTTCAACATCTCTTCGTTGTGTTTCTGAAATGTGAGCTTCTCCTCCTCCCTTCTTCTTCTCGGGACATTCCCAAGACATGTGCCCTATCTTTCCACAGTTATAGCACCTTACTCCTCCTCTGCCTCTTCCTCTAGAAGAGTTTCTTCCACCACTCTATCTTCCTCATGAACTTCCTCCTTGTTCTAAGTGATTATGTGGTTTCTCAGCCTCATCCTTAGACTGATGTGCTCTGTCACGGTTAAATCCCTTGCTTTTGCTTAGGACTGAGCTTTTACCTCTTCCTCGCTGGTTCTATTTTCTGGCTAGCTTCTCCTCTTCCTTCAGCGCAAACTAATAAGCATATTCCACAGTCCTCACTGACATCATGCTAAGCTCGTCTTGGACTTCATATCTCAAGCCATTTATATATCTGGCGACTTTTTCTTCGTCTCTCTCTCTTTGTCCAGTTCTGATGTTCAGCCGGTAGAACTCCTCGGTGTACTCCTTGACTGTCATCCCTTTTTGCCTCAGGTTCTATAGCTTCATGAATAGATTGATCTGGTAGTCCTTAGGTATGAACTTAGCCTTCAGTTTGGCTACCATCCTATCCCAACTCTTTATCCTCTATTTGCCTTTACTTCTCCTCTCAACCTGCAGTTCATCCCACCACAGTGTTGCATGCCCTTTTAGCCTAGTGACTTCCTGCTTCACCTTCTTCTCCTCATCGACATATTTATAGTCGAAGTGTTTGTCCATGGACCTTATCTAGTCCAACAGTTCTTCAACATCTAGATTTCCCTCATACATAGGGACCTCTATCTTAGCTCTGCTCCCAATCTAGCAACTGCTCTCAACAAAACTTCTTCAGTAGCATCCTCTCCTGCAAATTATTCAACCTCAACCTCTTCACTTTCTGCATCAATAACATCCACAACGTCAGGTGCTCTTCTCTGTGTTGCTTCCATTGTTTCCATTCGGGCGTGAAGCTCTCACATCTCCCTCTCTACAACACGGTTGGCTAAAGTCGGCTCTCGTCTTCTTATTGGCATTATTTCAAGTATCTGTCACACACAAAGTATAGCTCCAAGTTCTCTGTCTCCTTCTTTTCCTCCTTTTCCTGAAGTCTACAGACGAAAAACTAATGCTCTGATACCACCTGGTGCAGACCCCCTACCTCAGCAGGGTTCCGCGACCTACCAGTCTCTGGATCGTTCTCTTTCCTAACCCAAAATATCTCTTTGGGCTCCTATTGGAACCCGCTTGAATGAATCGACAGGTCCCTTTAACTCTGGCATGGGTCTTGAGAAAACCTGCACGTGCGCCCCCCTTTTCGACGCTTTTCTCTATTCTGAACCAACACACACCTTTCGCGTTTCAGGGTTTCGGGACTCCTGCATGCGAGCTCTCCCAAGCTCCTTGTCCCTCCAACTCTCGGTCGCCGAAACATCGAAAAGGGCTTAACCTCCCTTAGCCTCCATCCACGTGACCACCACTCCGTGACCACGCGCTTAATGCCAAAGCGCTACTAGATTTTCACGATTTGGGGAATCACAATGCAAGCGTTCCTCCGGTTCTTTGTCTTTCAAACCCCCGGTTGCCGAAATGCCAAAATATCGGGGATCGGGACTTCACAAGTCAAGCGTCCCATCCCTTTGCCTTTCTAACCCTCGGTTGCCGAAATGTCGAAATATCAGGGACCGAGACTTCACAAGTCAAGCATCCCGTCCCTTTTCCTTTCAAACCCTCGGTTGTCGAAATGATGAAATATCGGGGACCAGGACTTCACAAGTCGATCATCCCTTCCCATTGCCTTTCGAACCCCCGTTTGCCGAAATGTCGAAATATCCCAATGCCTATTCCTTCGGGTTTTCGCGTTTCGTGAAATCAGGGCACAAGGGATATCCTTGCTCCTTGGAATCCCCGAATGCCGAAGTGCAGAAATGCTGAAATGTCCCGACGTTCGATCAACGACTCACAACGATCCCTGGGATCGACGCTTCCAGTCGAATTTCAATTTCGTGATTTCGCGGTTCAGGGTTTTGAAAGACAAGGATCTCTGTCTTTCCAACTCGCGGTACCCGAAGTCGCGAAATGGACCAATGGTCTAGATTGGCCTGTGATCGACGGTTCTGGTCGAATCACAATTTCACGATTCAGGGTTCTGAAAGACAAGGATCTTTGTCTTTCCAACTCGCGGTACCCGAAGTTGCGAAATGGACCAACGATCTAGATCTGTTTGTGATTGACGGTCACTATTCCTCCTGAGCTTTGGATGACAAGAAGCCCTCGCCACTAACCTCCTCGCAGCTCCACCTGATCCAACGACTTGCGGGGTTTCAGTGTTCCTCCTCAAGGACTCTCCACCGTCTGTTCAGATATTTGAACTCTCCCTTCCTGGATCTACATAGCGTTAAAGTCTGCGCTCCTACCTCAAATCGAACGGTCTATGGGATTTCCCACCACGATCCAATGCTCGGCGGCGTTCTTCCTCCTAAGATTTTACTCGCTTCAGACTTAGAAGATTTTCTAAGTCTTCGAAGACTTGGTCTTTTCTTATTCCAGGGAATGAGTTCCTGGATCTCGATAACACTTTCCGAAGTACTATTCTTCCTGAGCTTTGTCATATTTAGACTTCGATTTCCCACGCGCTCCTTGCATCTGAAGGATTTTGATAACTCAGATCCACAGTATTTCTCACAGAGAAATTCCTCACGATTCCCTTACGTTCCTCTCTATCTCGATGCACACCTTCCAGAGCTTCCAATTAAGAGAAACAATTGAAACTGGAAACAACTCACAGTCCCATCCACTTGTTCATGAAAACAGAAAATGACAGGAAAATGCACACAGTCCATACACCATACATTTGGATCAATTTTCCATTCTGTTATATTCACAAGTGCCCAATGGCTACATAATACATACAAAATTACAGTAGCTCAAAAAACTAAGATTTCCTACTAACTCGTAGTTCTCTCTTACAACTAATTTCTCTTTGTATTGCAGCTCTCTTCAAACTGAGTGTACAAACTTCTACATAATTCAAAAATGTTTCTAGGGTTTCCCCTGGCTACTTGCCTACTCTAAACTTCATCCTATGCTATCTTAGTTCAGTCGCATTCTAGAGCCGAAGTGGAAACTCCTGCTCTGTTTACAATTTCAAAACATACTTCAAAGGGTAATTTTCGACACTGGTTGAGGCGTGCCTCTAAAGGTAAATTCTAGCGCTGAGTGGAGGCGGATTTCGAAATCAGTTGTAATTTCCCACATTGAAGTTCCGGAAGAACTCTCACATGTTGAGTGGTCCCGCCTCTGCGCGCTTGCCAACGATGCTCTTGCATCACTTCACATGATGAATATGACCATGGTTCCAAGCAATGAACCACCTAATATGTGTTCTTATAGGCACCCTTTTTCACAAAAGAATGAAATAAAAAAGATTATTCAATAATTGTTGGAGGTTGGATTCGTATGGCCCAACACCATACCTTATTCATCACCTATTGTCATGGTATTAAAAAAAATAAGTAAATTAGCACATGTGTCCTTATTCTTGGGCTCTTAATAAATTGATCATTAAGGACTAATTCTCGGTTCCAGTTATTAATGATATATTGGATTAACTTCATGGAACTAGGTTTTTACTAAACTAGACCTTTGTATAAGCTATCACCAAGTAAGGATGAAGGAGGACATCCCTAAGACAAGTTTTGCGCATGTGAAGGTCATTATGTGTTCTTAGTGATACCCTTTGGACTTTGCAATGCTCCATCTACTTTTCAAAGATTCATGAATAATTTTTGTTATCTTCTACATGTTTTTTCTAGTATTATTTGATGATATCTTATTCTACAACAAAACTTGGGAATCTCATATAGAGCATGCTTATAGATCCTTGCAACTACCGCGAGACCACCAATATGTTATTCCTTAAACATTATAAATGACCATTTAGTTCTTCAAAGGTTGAATACTTGGGTCACATTATTAGTAAAAATCAGTGAGAGTATATCCCAAAAAAGTTGAGACTATGCAAGACTGGCCTCACCCCAAGACCTTAAAGAATTTGCGGGGCTTCTCGAGACTTACAAGCTACAATAGGAAGTTTGTGAAAATTATGAAAAAAATTCTACTCCCTTAACCACCTTACTAAAAAAGAATGCATTTGTATGCAGCGAGGCAGCTAAGTGGGCCTTCTCATATTTAAAGGATTGTGATTGTACTACACCATAATTAGTTGTGATTGATTTTAATAAGTCATTTGTCTTGGAGAGTGATTCCTTGAGAAAAGGTCATGATGCAAGAAGGGCATCGCTTGAAATTCACTAGTAAGCAGTTGCGTGAGTGCAATTTGGGAAACACATAAGAGAAAGAGATGATGGCCATCCTTCATGTCATGGAGACATGGCACCCAAATCTCATAGGGATTCATTTCTAGATCAAGGTTCGCCATCATAGTCTGAAGTATTTTCAAGGACAAAGGTTATCATCACTAGAGTAGCATAAATGGGTCACTAAGGTGCTTGGGTATGACTATGATATTTTATAAAAGAAGAGTAAAGAAAATGGGGTGGCTAATTCTTTATCTAGGAAATTTGAGGAGGACAAATCCCTCTTTTCCTTATCCTTACCCATTACAGGTTGGCTTTCTAAAGCCCATCAAGAATCATTATCAAATGACACTATAGTTCAACTCATCCATTGACTTCAGGAAGATGTCAACCCTCCAAAAGGTTATAAATGGAAACAAGATACATTGAGGTATAAAAGTCACATTGTTTGGGTAAATGATTATGTTTTAAAACAATTTAGGGAAGTTATAATAGTTTTGTTCATTACCTCTAGCAAGTTACCCTATCTTTCATAAAATCTATGAACGAGTGATCTATGACACTTTTCAAAGAAACAAAGGTGAGACAGAAAATATTCCAATGGCATTGCAACCATTACCACTTCTAACAAATATATGGACTAACGTGATTTTATAATAGAACTTCCATGAACTGGTAACAAATCAATAATCATGGTGGTAGTTGATCATCTTTCCATATATTCTCATTTTGGTGCCTCATCGCACCGATTTAGACCCTCCTTAGTTTCTCAAGTCTTCATGGGTCATATTTTTAAGTTACATGGCATTCCCACTTCCATTCTCTTGAATAGGACGCCATATTCATAAGAAAAATTTGGCATAAGTTGTTTAAACTTCAATGTGGCTAGTTGAAAATGAGCACTATGTATCATCCTCAAATAGATATTCAAACAAAAGTGGTCAACAAGTGATTAGAAACATATTTGTAATGCTTCTCTTCCGAAAATCTGCACTAATGGGCATAATGGCTCCCCCTTGTAGAATTGTGGTATAATAGCACTTCTCATGGAGCTACCAAAATGACACCATATGAATCTATCTATGGCTAATTTTTTTTTTCAATGGCTTCATATTTACCAATCACTTCCAAGGTTCATGTAGTGGATCACATACTTCACACCAAAGAAGCCATTCTCCACACACTTAAGGGAAAATTGGTTATGGCTCGTAATATAATGAAGCAACGAGATGATGAGAATCACTCAAAGAATGCTTATGCAGAAGGACATCATTTTTTTCTTCACCTTCATCCTTATAAACAAACATCATTAAAGACAAAACCCACTATAAAATAGCACCAAAAATTTATGAACCTTATAAGATCATCCAAAACATTGGATAAGTGGCCTACAAGTTGGCTCTTCTGGCCCACATCAAGATTAATCCAATCTGTCATGAGTCTTGTTTGAAGAAGTTAGTGGGATCGAATTGCAAGGTGCAAACTTACTTATCAGAACTCGATAAAGAAGAGTCAATTTGGATCCATCTTGAAGCATTATTGGGTACCAGAGAGTGTCAATTGTGTCGATGCACAATCCATGAAGTACTAATGCATTGGAAATATATGTAACCAAAATATGCCACATGGGAACCAACAATGATTCTACAATAATTTTCCCACCTATAGCCTTAAGGAAAACACTGCTTCCAAAGGGGGAGGCATGTTAGGGTCCTACCCTAACCTTCCTAGTTTAGGTTTCTTAGGAGTTAGTCAATTAATGTATGCCACCATCTTCTTTGAATAAATCCCATTAGATAGTAGTGGATATGTATTTAGTGTAAAATGGGTTCTCTTTATTAAATAAGGCACCATCCTTGAAATGAAGGGAAGTACTTGGGGGTTATCCCCTAGATTTGTAACTTGGAAAAAACAATATTGAATAATGTTTTTAAATGTCTTAATTGATATAATTATCTTGATCGACATAAATCATGGTCCCTTGAGAGTACTAATGAGTCCTATCATGTTATATAAATTACATTATTCCAAACACTATCATCATAATTGAT
>ML852144.1:0-19141 GCA_009831015.1 Picea engelmannii
GGATTTGCTTTGTATTAACTCTCGAGGAAGAAAAATCTCTATTACAATCGACCCAAAAAGGTCCAGCCCCTTGTTCCTTCCTTCTATTGTATATTTATACAGATTTACATATGATGGAATCTCAATCGTTCCAGGATTTTCAGTTACAACGAGAAGGAGATCAATCGTTTCATTTCTTCATCCTATGTCTTTATTTGGTACCAAAATCCTGCACTCTCGCATGCTCGGTACAAGTGACATGTTTTTCCACCAGCCGAGATACCAACCTTGAAGGTTCCGCTTGACAATTGGCCTAAAAAATGTAACAATCTCTGACTAATTGCGGCAACCTTTCTTCCATCTATCGGTCTAGGGTGTCAATAGCGCACAATTGCACACTTGGTTTAATAATACATTTATCTATTTGAACTATGTCTTCCAGAGTTACTTGTGAGACTTCAGTTGAATCTCTTTCTTCTTTCTCATTTATATCAAGCGAGAGTTTCACCATATTCATTTGGCACAACGTCTCAGCATTACTCTCGCTATCAATGCCTAACAAATTTCCATCTATAGAACCGAAAGACTCTTCACAGTATTTCCTTACCTTCTTGGCTTGCAATTTGCCTTCTGATATGTTGTGTTCCCATTCTTTCAACAAAATATTACCTCGGGTCTGTTCTGAAATGGAAAACTTAGAAATTTTTCCCGATTCCCCGTTTGCTGTAGCTATTACAGCCTCTTGAAATGCGACCTGAGATGCTCCAACTTCTCTCTCTTTGACAGATAAGTTTTCTAATACTTGATCAATAAGCAAACAATTGTCCCGAATCGTCTCTACCTTGGCAAGTAAACTTCGCTAGGCTGCAGAAACCCTACTCTGAATCTCCATAGCCTGGGACTGGAATATCCTGATATTTATAACTTGGCTTTCGACGAACTTTAATATATCCTGTAGCTGCCCTATCAAGTCTCTTTGTTGGCCTACCTGTATTTGACTAGTTTGAGCTACCAGCTCTGCTTGTTCGAGCTTAGCTTTGAGCAGCTCAATTTCCTTTTTATCGACCATCCTTGCTTGTTCTATTCCTGTGTTTGCCTGGTCTTTAGCAGCTTCTTCTGTTGTGGCTAGTTTAGCTTCTAAGGTTTTGATGAGGCGATTTTTCGCTTCAGCTGATTTTTCAAAATATTGACTGAAAATTAGTTTTCCGTAGCATACGCCCCTAATGTCCCGGCTATTTCTGTCGCAAACTCTTCTTTCTTCTTGTCTTTCTCGTCGGTCAACACCTTGAAATTCTTATCCATTGATCCCTCTTCTTGATAGAATTCTCTTTTTAAAACAACTTTTCTCTTTTTGTCAAAAAAGAACTCATTTGGCGGAAGCTCTTCCATCCTTACAGGTCTCAATTCTTCATTGAAAATCCACCCTGCATCTATGTTCCCCTTAGTTGACTGTAAGGGAGTAATGGAGGTGATGGGATTTCTGATTTTCTTAGCTAATTGGCCAGAAGTGGCATCTGGAGTTTTCTTTTTCGACGGATCGGGAGTTTTTATTTCCGGTTTCGAACTCCTAGTTTGCTCCTCCCTATCCTGGTGTTCTTCTTGTCCGGGTGCTGAATATTTTGAGCCTTCGGCTTCTTTTTGCTGCACCTCTAGTGTTATTGGATTTTCACCCCGCAATACTGGGGGAAGACAATTCCTCCAATGTTCTTGGAATTTTAAAACATCGACCCTTTCTTCAGGAGCCAAAGCTTGTATCCGAGCCAAAACCTCGGCATAAGATCTCGTGCCTCAGAAAATGTCATCCGAGGGTGAATTTTCATTTTTGAACCTTTTAAGCCCACAACTGGCTAAGTGATTACTTACGACCCTCCGTGGATCATGCTTTTTGAATTCGACATGAACCAATTTAAGGTCCTCAGGGGCTGTTGCCTCAGCTTTAGCATGCCCAAAATCTAACAAAGAACAAGAATTTAAATGAATAGGAAAAGGTGGCCACACCTTCTTAGAATATCCCTTAAACTCCTTTCTTACGCCACCGATTACAGTTTGTCTGGCAATCTCACGGCAAGCCATCCTATCGGGTATGAATAATGGCAAGGCATTCAGAGGAACAAAAGCGTCGAAAACCTTGAGATATGAAAATTCTACTTCTACGTACCAGTCGTCTATACTGCTTAGATTTACTGCGATACTATCTGAGATCCTGGGTGGCGGGTGGCCGAAGATAGTGACATGTAGCGGTACCATCACCCAGTTAAAAATTTCATACACCAAATCTGAGGCTTTATCTTCCCACAACTTTGAATGGTAGACGTGGATGGGCTCAGCCTCTGATGGAGTCTAGCTCCAACTCATCAAGGGAAAAGGTGTCAGAAAACACACAACGTCCATGATATACACGGACATAAAGAGTGAATCAATCTTTCCGCTCTCCCTCTGCACTCGATACTCTATTACTCGACTGGTGAAACTATCATACAGTAGTTTATCCCAGTCGAAGGAACAACCTTTGGCGACCGTGTGAATTAGAGGCACCCACTAAAGGAAAAAATGTGTGGTTTCCTCTCTTCCATATAATCTGCAGGTCATCATAGCGATATCTTTGAACTGTGGTTCTAGAGAAGCTATTGAATATATACCATTACTATCTTCCCTAAACTTCGCAGGGTGTGAAACCTAATCTTTGATTAAACCAAACATAGTCTTTTCGTATTGCATACATTCCTTCTGTTTAAAATTCTCTAGGAATTCAGCATTGTAAACAAATTCTGACACGACTGGCAACTTGTACATAGCCTACAATTGTTCGGGTCTGAAAGTCCCAATGGTGACCCTCTGCTCGTTGACGATGGTTCTAGTCGGTATATCTACATTGTCTAATGCCCACCAGATCATATCGTAGTAAGGGAGCAGACGTGGCCTAGCCGCTACTTTATGCAGTTGAGCCTGGACGACGATCTTATACTTGGTGATCAGGTTGTATTTTTCATTTTCACTGGAATCATCTGAAACATCTACCAATTTGGACTGTAGAACCTCAGAAATATACGACCAGGTCCTAACAGAGTCGACACATCGAGGTGAAGTATCAGAAATGTTGTCTGAATGTTGTCCTGAAACCTCAACAGTGGCTTTAGATGCTTTTTGCGAGGCCATGGCAGGGGATTCTACTTTATCCCTCCTGCGATAACAATATGTATACATACAAAAATTAGTTCGCTCTAGAAAGGTTTGCTCTGCGTAGAATAGAAATGAAATTTGTGACAACAAATAAAAGATCCATGCCTTTGATCATTTAAAACTAGGTCATCCTTAGGAACAAAACGGTCAAATCATTCTTAAGTTTAGCAATAAAAACCAAATCCTTACTTGTCGATTCGCCTCATTTGCAATTAATGTCCTAGATTTTGACAGTTCGTAATGCAAGTTGGTGCAAGGAAAGCTTAAAATTTCCTCGGAGACTATGCATATTAATTTGGATTAAAACACTGGAAATGATGGATTATCTTAATTAATCAGGCCTTTTTTTAAATGTTAATTAATCTTTCGGCACTCGCTTCATCGAGAGATTTCGCTTTAACCTTTTGAACCTTTAAGACCCGAGATTGCGATAATTAGCTTTGGTTAATAAAAAACGTAACCATGATTAGGCGTTTAATTAATTACGTGATTATTTATATCGCGACTTCGCAACTCAGAGATTTGAAGGTATAAATTTTGAGGGAAAATATGCCGAGTTGTGAATTCCCGACAAAGCTTAACCGCGGCTAAACTTTTTACCTTTAACATTAACCCGAGTTACTAAAACAATAATCTCGTGGTTTCGGCTATAGGGGTTATGACGGTAAGACTTTTGGAGCTAGAAAACGCCAAGACACGAAATCCCGATGATGCTTAACTATGGTTTAGAGTATTTTTACTCTCGGTAATGATCTAGGTAAAATTTTTAAAGCTAGTTCGTCGTTTCGCCCCTTGGGACTTATAAACTATGTGATCTATAACTTTCGACATGCGACATTCTCAGGTTAAAAAGTAGATACTCGTTTAAACGATTAAAAAATAAATCTTGCCTTAAGAGTATGATAACCGTCGCTGCTTGCACGATGAGATTTCTGATATTTTGGGGAAAATAAATGAAAATACAAAACCCAACTTTCGATTTCAAGCATTAAGATATAAAAATTTTAAACAGGCTAAAAAAAATAAAGGCGGCTCCAACATAGGCTCCAACTAGGGATCTTGTTTTCCTCCAAGACGGGAAGAATAGTAGACCACGTGCCTCTATTGGGTAAATGGAGTCAATGGCATTAATACAGCAAAAATGTTCCTTAGAACATGATACCGAAAGGGAAAGGGACTTTGTCTTTTACCTTCAAAGAGATTTCAAAACTCAGATACTTTTTAAACTCAGTTGTAGTCCCCTTCACGACTTTATCCTTCCCGTTACTGAGTTTAGGTCTATATTAAGACAATCAAAACAGTTCCAGGAGACCCAACAAAATCTTGTGGCTATCGTCTTGCATCAAAAGAAGAAAATTATATGTTTTTAATCAGGAAGCCCTGTCTGAACTTGGGATGTAGATCAGGTTTTAAAAAGAATGGGTTACCAGAGAAGAGTGATATTCATGTATAACAGCCTTACATATATCTCAGATATTGTTTCACTGCCAGCGAGCCTGTTCAATACCCCGATGAAGTTATCTAGCCCTTTTTACTGAATTTCCTTTCACCACTTCGGAATATATTTATGCATTTAAATGCTGAGACGAGGGCAATCATTTCTGAATTTTCTTTCATTGTCTTTTGGACTAGATGGGGGCAATCATTTCTGAATTTCCTTTCACCACCTGTCTTATAACTTGCTTTTTAGAGCACGAAGATGGGGACAATCATTTTATATGAGGGCTGATATATGTGTAATATTTTGCATTATAGGTCTGTCAACTTACTTTGATTACTCGATACCAACCTTTCCTTAACTTTCACAACACCTTCGTTCGCAGGGAGAAAAGGAAAAATTGATTTTTGGGGTGTTCTATTTGAGCAAGCCTCAATCCTCCAAAACTGTTGAAAAACCTAGAAAAGTCAGGATCACTTAAGCATCACTTTGTTTAGCAAAAGACCGAGGAGTTGTGAAGACTAGCTATACTTTTCACAATATTCTTTGAAGCTCTTGGGGTTAAAACGTAATCTCTTCTCCTTACGTATGCTAAACCGGAAATATGTTGGATTTTCAAAGGCAAACCAGAAAATAGAAAAGGGTGACAGATGGAGATCTATAAACTGAAAAACAGAGGTCAAACAATCAAAACTGACTCTTGAAAATCTTTTTCGGGGGCGCTTTACTTTGAGTGACTTGTTTATTTAATCATATTCTTTCGTAAAGATTAACCATGGAAATGTTTTTTTATTTATTAGTTCAGACGATGTTGTTGTATCTTATGAGGTTATCTTGGTTTTCTTTGATAACCCTTCAGCACAAGTCTTTTAGGAAATCTCACCTTTACCTTACCGTTTCATTTTCTTTCCAAAATGTCAAAAATCGTTTTTATCACCTGTTTAAGCCAATTTATTTTCCGATACACGACTTTCTGTTTACTTCTCCTGCTCATTTTGTTTGCAGCTGGAATCCTGTAAAAGGAAAATATGAAGGTTATCAAGGGTTTTTGAAAAGTGTCGAAAATTTACAAAAAGAAAAGAAAATCAAAATAGCAAGGCGTAATGAAATATATATACATATGTAAAAAATTCTATATATGAAATATGCAATTTTTTTTTTTTTTTTGGCGACTACTCATGTCATATAATGCTTCAGATAACGCCTGTTGACAGGAGCGTTGAGGATTTCACCATCTAGATTTTCTGGCAGGAAAGAATTTTTTCCTTCGACAGCTGAGACTCTGAATGGCCCATACCAGAGGTGATCGAATTTACCATGTTTCGTTGTTTCTTCCCTCCTTGTATCCCACCTTAATACTAAATCACCTGGGAGGAAATCTTTTTCCTTTGCCCTACGGTCGAATAATGCCTTCATGTCATCTTGATACTTCTGCAACCTTTCATCTACTTCGACCTTGTGTTGTTGAACCTCGATTAGCTGGTTTATCCTCCTGGTGACATGATTAGGTTCTTCTTTATGATCTTGGCACAATTTCATCACGGGGAGCGCTAAATTTATAGGTAACATTGCATCTGTCCCATATACCATCTGAAAAGGGGAAATGCCGATAGACTTTTTAGTGCCTATGCGATTTGCGCACAAGGCGTACTTTAAATGCACATGCCAAGAATTTTTGTTTTCATCCAACACTTTCTTAATTATATTGATCAGTCTCTTGTTAGATGACTCGGCCAGTCCATTTCCTTGGGGGTAGTATGCTGTAGAATGGCCAAGAACGATATTATACTTTTGGCAGAAGCTAATCATAGCCATAGATTTGAAAGCTTGGGCATTATCTGTGACTATCTTTTGGTGAAGCTAAGAAATCTATCACCACCGAGTCAGTTGCCCTTTTGGTTGGAATAAATTCTACCCATTTAGTAAAGTATTCTGTGGTAGTTAAGATCCACTTGTGTTGGGCGCTATAATGTGGATTAATCTCTCCTATAAAATCTAGCCCCCATTGTTGAAAAGGGGCTTCAGTTTTAACTGGAACTAAAGGTAGTGCCGAGAGTTTCGATTTGCCTGCAAATAGATAACAAGGGTTATAGGCGCGGACCTTGGCGTTAATGTTTGAGAAAAATTTTGGCCAGTAATACCCAGCCCTCAGAATTTTGTAAGTTGTGGCCCTCCAAGCGTGATGTCCTCCACACACTCCTTCATGAAATTCACTTATAACCCTTTCTGTTTTCGATTCGACTAAGCAAATTAACAAGAAACTGAGTGCATCTTTCCAATATAGTTTATTTTCGGCAATACAATACTTTACCGCATGAAGCTTTAAAGTCCTGGCTTTTGATGGCAATAGTTCACTCGGGAATTTTAGAGTCAGCAGGTAGGATACTATGTTTTTGTACCATTCTAATGATACAAACTTCTCCTTGATCTTAATTGCATTTGTTCATTCATCAAGATCACTTATGTTCACGTCTTCCTCACATTCCTGTAGGCATTTTATATCTAGAGCTTTGAGATTTGATTCATCCAAAATCTTGGCCAGGACTTGTCCCTTTATCAGTTTAGTAGGTTTGATTTCCAGGTCAAATTCTTGAATCTTGGCAAGCCATCGTCCTCTTTTCCCATCGTTGTCTGGTTGTACCAAAATATCTTTCACATAACTTGTAGGTACGTACGCGATTATCTTGGAGTGTAATACATATGTTCTAAATGCCTTCAGTGCTTTTACCATGGTGTACGCTTGTTTTTCTATTATATCATATTTAAGTTCTGTGTCTCTGAAGCTCTTGCTGAAAAAGGCAATTGGCTATTTGAAACCCTCTTCGTTTTTTTGGAGGAGCACCGCAGCAATCGTGTGTTCGGAGGCAAACGAGAAAATAATAAAATCTTATAGATAATCGGGGCTTGCCAATACAGGTGCTTTGGCTATGACTTTCTTAATGTGTGCAAATGATGCTTTGGCCTTTTTTGTCCACTTTACTTCGTTGTTCTTTTTCAGCATATCTGTGATCAATTTTACAATTTCAACCAAATTTGGGATAAATCTTCGTAAAAAAATTATTTTTCCTAAGAAAGATTGAATTTCTTTTACATTTCTAGGAATGTTTATAGTGTTTATCACTTCAACCCTCTTAGGATCAATCTTAATTCCATCCTTAGATACAATATGACCCAAAAGTTTACCTTCTTGCATGGCGAAGTGTGATTTCTTGGGGTTTAAGGACAGACCAAACCTACGACATTTTTCGAATGTTTGTTTAAGATGTACCAAGTGCTCTTCGTTGTATTTGGAGAAAACCGTTAAATCATCGAGATAAATGACTACGAACTTATACCTCTCTCCGATGAAAGCGATGTCCATAGCACGTTGGAACATGGCTCCTGCGTTCATCAAACCGAAAGGCATTTTATCATACATGAACGTACCCCAAGGGGTAGTAAAAGCTGTTTTTTCTTTATCTTGTTCATTCATGGCAATTTGATTATATCCAGAGAAACCGTCAATCATAGACATTATGTTCACCCCAACTACCCTTTCTAGCACGTGATCCATTTTAGGTAGTGGATAGTTGTCTTTAAGGGAGGACTTATTTAGATTTTTGAAATCCATGCACAGTCTAATTTCCCCATTCTTTTTTCTGACCGGGACCAGGTTTTCCACCCAGTCGGAATATCTTAGAGGTACTATAATTTTCGCCTCTAAAAGTTTCTTCACTTCTCTCTCGACCACAGGCAACAAAATGGGGTTGATCTGCCTAAGATTTTGTCTAAAGGGTTTGACCCCAGGCTTTAGAGGTATCTTGTGATCGATCATGGCAGTGTCATAGGTTCTTAACTCATCGTAAGACCAGGCGAAAACGTCTTTAAATTGTCTGAGTAGGTCCTTATACTTGCCTTTTATTTCAAGGGGGAGGAGTTTAGATATTTTAACCATCCTGGACTCTTCTTTAGTTCCTATGTCACAGTCCTCAACCTCTTCTGGTTGGGGTTGTAGAGTAGATTTTACAGGTATGTCATTTTGATCAAACAGTCTTTCCAGAGGGATCAGTCCTTTCGAAATTTGGTTATTTTTTAGGACCAACATGCGATGATTTGCAATTTTGTCTTGGAAAGCTTGAGGGTCCTCTCCTTCTTGCATGATCCATATATGGTCACTCTGGTTTTCTTGATCCGCGTGAGATTCGAAAAATTCACCTACTGTTTCAAGAAACTTATTAATTTGTTCATCATCCTCAAAAACCTGCCAGTGTTGGATATTATCTGGTATAGATGGTCTGTGTCTTATCTCTATGTGATATTTCAATTTAAAGTTTGTAGGAGGAGTGAAAGTTGAATATTCTTTAGCTAATGCATCAACCTGTAAGTTTTTTGTGCATGGGATGAAGTGGACATTTAAAGATGAGAAAAAGTTCTCCATTAGATCCCAAGCACAGTTTCTGTGTGCTCTTAATCTGGGATGCTTGGCCTGGTATTGCCGATTTATTTGTTTGACTATCAACTCTGCATCTCCGTATATTTCTAGGTTTTTTATTTTTAGCCTCATGGCAGCCTCTAATCCTAAGACCAAGGCTTCGTATTCAGATACATTTTAGTATAATCTATATCCCATTGTAGTCTGTAAGAAAAAGGGACAACGAACCTTTCTTCGGGTGCCACAAAAAGAACTCATGCACCTACCCCTTCGCAAGACGAGGCACTGTCAAAAAACATTTTCTAGATACCAGTGCTACACATATCCTCGGTCATGTAACCTAACTCTTCATGTTCTATATTTTTTTCCTCTTTGCAACCATCTAAACCGTCGTCAAAAGATAAGATACAATTTCCTAAATCTTGATCTGCAATGTAAATAGGGAAATTTTTCGGATTTTGGGGGTCGCTTACTGTATATGCTAACCTCGTCTCCCTGTACAACCGAGTAAATTTCCCACAAAACATAGGAATCATGGCGTACATCATATCCAGTTGAAGAGAACCCCCCAGATTGGATCCCCATGACCTAGACAACAGTAAGTCATACTTGGGGGGAAATATCAGCAATGACCACATCCATCAAGATGCTCTTAACTGGGACCTGTGCCAGGGTGACTACTAAATCCTTTATCATTCCCATACACTTAAATTTTCTCGAATCAAATGAGTAAATATCTCCGTAAGGTCTGGTGATCTGGAGACCAAATCTGTCCATAATAATTTTAGGCATCACGTTATGTGAGGCTCCAGAGTCTAGCATGCAATTATGTAGCAGTTGATCGTACACATTTAAGGTGATATAAAAGGGAGCAACAGTGTCTTTGGCTCCTTCAAAATGTGGACCAAAAGTGATGTTGGGCTTATCATCTTCCAGGTTCAAAATGTCAGATTGGATTTCTAGCTCTGAAACGCCTATCACTTTGGTAATCTGCTTTCGATAACTTGGGTTTTTCGCTAACTCTAACAGAGGAATTGGTATCTTAATTTTATTTATCTCATTTTTGAAACTGAAAACTCTGCTCACCTTGTCTGTTTCTCTAGTTGGGACTTCTGAATCCTTCTTTTCCAACTTATTTGTCTGGACTTCCTTGTTACTCATGATCTTGGTTAAAGGTGTATTTGTATTAGCTGTTTCGGTTTCCTGTGTTTTAGTCTCGACCTTTTCCACTTCGGGTTCTTGCACATTTACTACTTTCGCTTTGTTGTTTGGTAACACGGTTTATTCTGGGGTAGGCTCATAATTTTGACCTCTTGGGAGAATTTTCTTAGGTTGAGTAGTTGAAATAGGCTTACCCTTAGATCTCAAGTTATACCTAGGTTGGACCTCGACTATTATCATACTAGTTTCTTCTTGATAACTACAAAGGTCAGTATAATCTCTTTCTTCACCCTCAATAGACGATTGTTGAGTGTTTAGAGATTTTTCATAATCCTCTCTAGTCAGATAAGGTTGTGTGCAGTCATCACCCAAGTTCATGACATCATCATCTAAATCTCCTAAATCTTGGGATCATTCGCTCCTATAAAATTTTTGTTCTTTAGGGGAGTTTGTATTTTCTGATCTTCATTTTTTATCTGTCTTTGCTGATTTGGGGGATTGGGATTCTTCCTAAAATCCTTTTTGGCGAAAGAATCGGCTTTGTCCTGTTCTAGCTCCATTCTGGATATCTTATTAGATAGTTCCTTAATTACCCTGGACATATCATCTACTTTGTCATCTGTGTATCTATTAGACCCTAACGGCCCTGCTTGTTCTCTAAAGCGTCTAGTTTCTCGGTTTCTTTCTTCTACTTTAGCTTTTAACTTACCAGAAGCCATCATATTTGACTTGATTTATACAACGTCATCTTGCATTCGGTTTAGAGTAGCTCCCCTTCTTTCTCGTAAAAGAAGTGCAAAATCTGTTTCGAAAGCCCCCACGAAAGTTACTTTGGCTGCGGGTTGGGATGGTTTAACCTCGGCTGGGATTTTGTTATACAGCTTCTTGAATCTTTGAATAAACTCCATAACTGTTTTTGAATTATTTTTTCTTAAAGACCCAAAATCGGTTAAATAGTATAGGTGGTCCTTTATTTCGCCCCATTTCCTAAGGAAAGCATCTTCCAAGGCATCATAGAACAAGATAGATCATGTAGGTAGACTCTGAAACCCAGTTCAGACCTGACCTTCGAAGGTTTGGACAAAAATCCTCGAATACACATCTTCATGTTCGAGACCTAGGATGTCTATGAATTGATCAAAGAAATTTATGTGTTCGGCTGCTGTCAGATCTCCTTCCCCAATGAATTTTGGCAAATTTTTTATATAATTTTCGGGAAGGGCGTGCAAAGGAACGGGCAATACCAAAGGAGTGTATCTTGCTACCACTTTAGAAAACACTCTGGGAGGGGGGGCAGGCCCTTGACCTCCAGCTCCTCCCCCAGGAACACCCCCACCTACTCCTCCAGGAGGACCCCCACCACCTCCTTCGGCGGCTGCCATTGTTATTAGTGGAAAGTTGTAAAGGGGGTTTTGGAAGATTAAAAATGAATCTTTACTTTCTTCGCGGGGCGAAAAATCCGAGGATGACTGGTAAGGGATGCGAGGGCTTGGCTCTTTGGACTTGCAAGAGATGTAGTCAGAGGAACCAATGGGTGTGGAAACTGGATGTGTGAAATATTCTTCGAGACAGTGTGAGGTCACGAAATTCAACTGAAGAGTCGACAATATATTGACAGTAGATAAATTTTCTATAGGACTTTTTTCTTTAAGTTCTACAGAGGTTATCAGATGGGTTTCACTTCTAACTTTGGAGCAGTTTGATGTTAGGTCCTTAGTGTTGAAAAGAGGTTTGTGTGAAGTTGAAGGTTTAGAAGAACTCTTGGTCTTCAGTTGTGGGTATTTAAGATGATAAACTGCAGGGGTCGGCTTAAGAGAGCCTCTTGCCTTTAAAATCTTCTCAAGATCGGTAACGGGTGTGGTCTGTTTACCATCTAGGTTTTTCCTGGTATTCCTTTGTCCAGATTCTAGCTTATTAATCGTGGAGTCACCAAGTGAAAGATTGGAAATCCTTTAAAAGGTGTGCACTCTTTGTTCACTATCAAAGGGTGGCACTTTCAACGAAAAATGTCGTTTTCCCAGGGAAAAATATTTTGTAACTTCGGTCCCCGAAAATTGTGCCAAAAAGATGTTGTTCCAGAGTCCGTACTTAAGACTTAGAAGTAAAGTGTCTAGGCATCCGAAAGTGAGTAAGGGGTAGAGAAGGAAGAAATGTCAACCTTCAGCAAGGGAAGCTAGGGCTGATTTCTAGGTTGTTGTCTAGCTTCCAACTATTCCTGGATGTTTATGTCCCTTTCAATCGTTGCCCACAAATGTTCCAGTTCGACCCGAGTAGTGGTTGTTTTAAGAATAGTATCAAAAATATTCAAGGCAATATGTGTTTGATCTGATAGTTCGGGTTCAATATTAGGCTGTCTTTCCACAGGGACAGTCATAGAGGAACAAAGTAACAAGAAAATCTCAATACTTTTTTAGATGTTGTCTCGATTTCGCTCGTATAAAGGAGAGTTATAGCTCCAGTAGTGAAAACAGGGTGCAAACCAAAGGCCCTTTCTCGTAACTGAGTTATATTTTAATAAACGTGTATGAGGTGTAAGAAAAACATTGAGTTGTCTATCATGTAAGGCTCCTATCAAGGGAGAATCTCACTTGTAAACAGAAGAAGAAAAAGATAAAGAAATAACCTGATGAAGCATAAAATATATATAGAAATACAAAGTGTTCATTGGTCTTATACCTACTGATAGTCGATATAGAGGAAAAATGGTAAACAATATAGAAAACTAAAATTTATTCACTATAGTAGAGGTTGTACTAAATTATAGCGAAGCATTCATCAGATACATATATGAAATGAAATGAAATATGAAATACAAGAAAACAAACTCATAACACAGTCTTGATGGAATCGAGAATCTTCGGATTTGCTTTGTATTAACTCTCGAGGAAGAAAAATCTCTATTACAATCGACCCAAAAAGGTCCAACCCCTTGTTCCTTCCTTCTATTGTATATTTATACAGATTTACATATGATGGAATCTCAATCGTTCCAGGATTTTCAGTTACAATGAGAAGGAGATCAATTGTTTCATTTCTTCATCCTATGTCTTTATTTGGTACCAGAAGCCTTCCCTCTCGCATGCTCAGTACAAGTGACACATTTTTCCACCAGCCGAGATACCAACCTTGAAGGTTCCGCTTGACAATTGGCCTAAAAAATGTAACAATCTCTGACTATATGCGACAACCTTTCTTCCATCTGTCGGTCTAGGGTGTCAATAGCGCACAATTGGACACTTGGTTTAATAATACATTTATCTATTTGAACTATGTCTGCCAGAGTTACTTGTGAGACTTCGGCTGAATCTCTTTCTTCTTTCTCATTTATATCAAGCGAGAGTTTCGCCATATTCATTTGACTCAGCGTCTGATCATTACTCTCGCTATCAATGCCTAGCAGATTTCCATCTATAGAACCAAAATCCTCTTCACAAGATTTCCTTACCTTCTTGGCTTGCAATTTGCCTTCTGATATGCTGCGTTCCCATTCTTTCAACAAAATATTACCTCGGGTCTGTTCCAAAATGGAAAACTTAGAACATTTTCCCGATTCCCCATTTGTTGTAGCTATTACAGCCTCTTGAAATGTGACCCGAGCTGCTCCAGCTTCTCTCTCTTTGACAGATAAGTTTTCTAATACTTGATCAATAAGCAGACAATTGTCCTGAATCGTCTCTACCTTGGCAAGTAAACTTCGATGGGCTGCAGAAACCCTGCTCCAAATCTCCATAGTCTGGGACTGGAATATCCCGATATTTATAACTTGGCTTTTGGCGAACTCTAATCTATCCTGTAGCTTCCCTATCAAGTCTCTTTGTTGGCCTACCTATATTTGATTGGTCTGAGCTACCAGCTCTGCTTGTTCAAGCTTATCTTTGAGCAGCTCAATTTCCTTTTTATCGACCATCCTTACTTGTTCTATTCCTATGTTTGCCTGGTCTTTAGCAGCATCTTCTGTTGTGGCTAGTTTAGCTTCTAAGGTTTTGATAAGGTGATTTTTTCGCTTCAGCTGATTTTTCAAAATCCCGACTGAAAATTGGTTTGTCGTAGCATATGCCCCTAATGTCTCGGCTATTTCTGTTGCAAACTCTTCTTTCTTCTTGTCTTTCCCGTCGGTCAACACCTTGAACTTCTTGGTCGTTGATCCCTCTTCTTGATAGAATTCTCTTTTTACCACATCTTTTCTCTTTTTATCAAAAAAGAAATCATTTGGCGGAAGCTCTTCCATCCTTACAGGTCTCAATTCTTCATTGAAAATCCACCCTGCATCTATGTTCCCCTTAGTTGACTATAAGGGAGTAATGGAGGTGATGGGATTTCCGATTTGCTTAGATGATTGGCCAGGAGTGGCATCTGGAGTCTGCTTTTTCAGTGGATTGGGAGTTTTTATTTCCAGTTTTGGACTCCTAGTTTGCTCCTCCCTGTCCTGGTGTTCTTCTTGTCTGGGTGCTGAATCTTTTGATCCTTAGGCTTCTTTTTGTTGCACCTCTACTGTTATTGTATTTTCACCCCGCAATACTAGGGGAAGACAACTCCACCGATTTTCTTGGAATTTTAAAACATCGGTCCTTTCTTTAGGAGCCAGAGCTTGTATCCGAGCCAAAACCTCGGCATAAGATCTCGTGCCTCGGAAAATGTCATCCGAGGGTGAATTTTCATGTTCGAACCTTTTAATCCCGCAACTGGATAAGTGATTACTTACGACCCTCCATGGATCGTGCTTTTTGAATTTGACATGAACCAATTTCAGGTCCTCCAGGGCTGCTGCCTCAGCTTTAGCATGCCCGAAATCTAACAAAGAATAAGAATTTAAATGAATAGGAAAAGGTGGCCATACCTTCTTAGAATATCCCTTAAGCTCCTTACTTACGCCACCGATTACGGTTTGTCTGGAAATCTCATGGCAAGCCAACCTATTGGGTATGAATAATGGCAAGGAATTCGGAGGATCAGAAGCGCCGAAAACCGTGAGATACGAAAATTTTGCTTCTATGTACCAGTCGACTATACTGCTCAGATTTACCGCGATACTGTCTGAGATCCTGGGTGGCAGGTGCCCGAAGATAGTGACATGTAGAGGTACCATCACCCAGTTAAAAATTTCATACACCAAATCTGAGGCTTTGTCTTCCCACAACTTTGAATGGTAGACGTGGATGGGCTCAGCCTCCGATGGAGTCCAACTCCAACTCATCCAGGGAAAAGGTGTCAGAAAACACACGGCGTCCATGATATATGTGGACATAAAGAATAAAGAAATATTTCCACTCTCCCTCTGCGCTCGATACTCTATTACTCGACTGGTCAAACTATCAGATAGTAGTTTATCCCAGTCGAAGGAACAACCTTTGACGACCGTGTGAATTAGAGGCACCCACTGAAGGAAAAAATGTGTGGTGTCCTCTCTCCCATATAGTCTGCAGGTCATCATAGCGATATATTTGAACTGTGGTTCCAGAGATTCTATTGAATATATACCATTACTATTTTCCCTAAACTTCGCAGGGTGTGAAACCTAATCTTTGATTAAACCAGACATAGTCTTGTTGTATTGCACACATTTCTTCTATTTAAAATTCTCCAGGAATTTGACATTGTAAACAAAGTCTAACATGGCTGACAACTTGTACATAGCCTGCAATTGTTCAGGTATGAAAGTCCCAATGGTGACCCTCTGCTCGTTGACGATGGTTCTGGTCGGTATATCTACATGGTCTAATGCCCACCGAATCATATCGTAGTAAGGGAGCAGACGTGGCCTAGCCGCTACTTTATTCATTTGAGCCTGGACGATGATCTTATACTTGGTGATCAGGTCATCCTTTTCATTTTCACTAGAATCATCTGAAACATCTACCAATTCGGACTGTAGAACCTCAGAAATATACGACTAGGTCCTGACAGAGTCGACACTTCGAGGTGAAGTATCAGAAATGTTGTCTGAACCTTGTCCTGAAACCTCAACAGTGGCTTTAGATGCTTTTCGTGAGGCCATGGCGGGGGATTCTACTTTATCTCTCCTGCGATAACAATATGTATACATACAGAAATTAGTTCGCTCTAGAAAGGTTTGCTCTACATAGAATAGAAATGAAATTTGTGACAACAAATAAAATATCCATGCCTTCGATCATTTAAAACTAGGTCGTCCTTAGGAACAGAATGGTCAAATCGTTCTTAATTTTAGCAATAAAAACCAAATCCTTACTTGTTGATTCACCTCGTTTCCAATTAATGTCCTAGATTTTGACAGTTCGTAATGCAAGTTGGCGCAAGGAAAGTTTAAAATTTCCTCGGAGACTGTGCATATTAATTTTTATTAAAACACTGGAAATGTTGGCTTATCTTAATTAATCAGGCCTTTTTTTAAATGTTAATTAACCTTTCGGCACTCGCTTCATCAGAAGCTTTTGCTTTAGCCTTTTGAACCTTTAAGACCCGAGATTGCGATAATTAGCTTTGGTTAATAAAAAACGTAGCCATGATTAGGCGTTTAATTAATTATGTGATTATTTATATCGTGACTTCGCAACTCAGAGCTTCAAAGGTATAGATTCTGGGAGGCTCGTATGCCGAGTTGCGAAATCACGACATAGCGATGATATGATTTAATTAAATTGGAGGATAAGACCGGATTAAGTGTTTATTTAATTACGTTTTTATTTATATCACAACTTCGCGACTCGGAGCTTCGAAGGTATAAATTTTGAGGGAAAATACGTTGAGTTGTGAATTCCCGACAAAGCTTAACCGTGGCTAAACTTTTTACCTTTAACATTAACCCGGGTTACTAAAACAATAATCTCACAGTTTTGTCTATCAGGGTTACGATGGTAAGACTTTTGGAGCTAGCAAACGCCGAGACACGAAATCTCGATGATGCTTAACTTCGGTTTAGAGTATTTTTACTCTCGGTAATGGTCTAGGTAAACTTTTTAAAACTAGTTCGCCATTTCTCCCCTTGGGACTTATAAACTATGTGATCCATAACTTTCGACATGTGACATCCTAAGGTTAAAAAGTAGATACTCGTTTAAACGATTAAAAAATAAATCTTGCCTTAAGAGTATGATAACTGTCGCTGCTTGCGTGATGAGATTTCTGATATTTTGGGGAAAATAAATGAAAATACAAAAACCAACTTTCGATTTCAAGCATTAAGATATAAAAATTTTAAACAGGCTAAAAAAAAACAAAGACGGCTCCAACAAGTACCACAAGTGAAATTACAAGATTTTGATAAATGGGAAGTGGAATTTTTTGGGCCGATTAATCCACCAACTAAGAGATCAGGAATGAGGTATATCATAACTATGACAAAGTATTTGACTACATGGGTTGAAGCAGAGAGAATAAGAGATTGCAGTGTGGAGACAACTACATGATTTTTGTTTGAAAACGTGTTAACAAGGTTTGGATGCTCCAAAATACTTATGAGTGATCAGAGAACTTGTTTTATGAATATGAAGATTGTATCATTGACAAAGGATTTTTAGATTCATCATCAAAAGAGCACATTGTATCATCCGCACTGGAAGCATTCAATAAGATACTAGAAGATGCACTATCGAAGGTGTGTAATGTAAGCCGAGACGACTGGGACTTGAAAATTCCAATAGTATTTTGGGCGTATAGGACTACAAGTAAGAAGTTGACAAGATATACCCCATTCAAACTAGTGTATTTCCAAGAAGTTGTTATGCCTATGGAATTCATAGTACTAAGTCTGTGCATTGTTGCACCAACAAAACTTACAGATTCTAGCACAGTGGAGAAGAGACTGTCCAAACTAGTAGAGATGGAATAGGACTGGTTTGTCGCAGATTTCCATTAGCAAGTTCAAAAGGCACACAAGAAATCATGGCATGATAGGCACATTAAACAAAAGAAGTTTCAAACGAGAGAATTAGTTTTACTTTATGACAACAAGTTTTTGCAGCACCCTGGTGTTGAGTAAAAGAAATGGAATTCTTCCTCACAATTTTTTTTTGAATATTGTTTGGCTAAGACAAGATAGGTTGGATTATCACCCTAATTTATAGACTTATTGCAAGTTCAATTAACCTTCAAGTTATTAACTTAAAGACCAACTATTATTTTTTAGTCATTTATCAAATGCAAACTGAAATAAAGAAGTTTGATTTGTTTAGATAATAATTTAAACAAGAAGCAAAATCACATAATCTCATAGAAATAAGAAAGACAAAGAGACTTTCAAAACCATCAATGATTTCATTCATTCAATATGTAACAACCAATACACTTCACATACTTTCAAATTATGGACCAAAAGAAAGTCTAGCAGCCTAAGGTAACACACACATAGGCCATCAGTGCCTTCAAATCAAACCAAGAATAATAAGACAAAAACCACGGCTTGCACTCCATTATGACTCTGCACAATAATCTTATTTAGCACTGAGAAATAAATCCAGAAACAAAAATAAGTTTGTAGACTATAAAATAGACAATCAACCTGGAAGCATATAAGAATTCAATGCTCGTTGGTCCTAGCTTTTCGTCACCTTCAACAGACCCTGCTATCACAAGAAGTGTCTTAGCTTAGAAATCAAAGATGAATGAAGTAGTAATGAAACCTCACTTATAAGTAAGAGAATACCTTATCAGAGAAATGTGTTTCTCCCCCCTTTTTTCCAACTTACCTCCTTTTAATATCTCCAAGGTAGTTGAATTACTCAACCACTTCTAGTTAATTTATTAACTAACAACTAGTTAGTTAATAGGAGATTTGTTAAGTAGGTTAATAAATAATAATAATAATAATAATAATAAGGGTATTAAATAAAAATAATAAGTGGGGACCCCCTAATTCTCTTTAATGAACAAATAAACAATTTCATCCTTGTATCTTCCACCTTGAATGCATGACATATCAATCTCACCAGGTCATACAATCCATGCCATTATTATGTACAAAATGAAATAATCATAAGAGCCCCTTGTCACTCCAT
>ML852144.1:19191-29813 GCA_009831015.1 Picea engelmannii
CAACATCTTTTAATATGAAATAGAGCAAATATGAAACCAACTAAACACTCCCTTTTTAACTTATATAATTCTTCCATGAAACATTTCTTAAAATTATAATCTAAGCATGGGAATGAAACAAGTATTTGGGATGATGACAGGGATTGTAATGAACAAAAAATGTTAAGTATGACTGGAAAAAACAATGGACATGATCAAGTTTGTAATTAGCAGAAAATGATAAGTACGATTGGGAAGTGCAATATGGACTGTTCATTTACTATGACTAGTTTCATCACATCATCATCATTAACATCTTTTAATATGAAATAGAGAAAATATGAAACCAACTAAACACTCCCTTTTTAACTTATATAATTATTCCATGAAACATTTCTTAAAATTATAATCTAAGCATGGGAATGAAACAAGTATTTGGGTTGATGACAGGGATTGTAATGAACAAAAAATGTTAAGTATGACGGGAAAAAACAACAGACATGCTTATACTACAATTATCTCCATTATCATTCAATCCTTAAAATTCCAATAAACAAGATTATAGTCACCATACAACCGTAGTGTTCAATAAAATCAGTTTATTTCTCCTTCCATAAAGTATCCATTTCGAAAACATAGTTGTGAATTTTCACAAAATATTTTCCTGTTGCATTCCAAACATTATTTCTTTTTTCAAATTATCAAAATCCATGTATTAGTCCCTATTTAACACCATTTTTTGTCTTCAATCAAAACATTACCTCTTACTGTCAACATCAAATGTGAAACATTCATATATACAATGCTTGAAATATCAACAAAGTCATCAAACAAACATCCAAGTCATCCAAAAAAACATTTTATTTATCTGTGTTCTTAAATAATCAATTTTGTTACTTATCAAACAATACTCAAATGATTAAATTGTAACAATTCTTATTCAATCCGACCCCAAAATGGATAGAGCCTTTTATTTGCAAGGAGATGATAGAAAAAATATATGCATTGAAATTACGCAATCAATATCATGGCATCGTGCCCCTATTATGGCCAAAAAGGTCACGAAATCGAACCCGATAGAGATGTCACAAAACGACAGGGGTTTCAAAACTTTATTTCTACCAAAGCACAACCATTAACTTTGCGAGGCCCAATGGGTTACTAAGAAACAATCTCAGACTATGGTGTGACATTTGTCACAAATCTAATCATAACACACCGAGACAATGATGCCTCCTTCTTTGTTTTTGATCCCAAACAACGACCATAATATAAAATTACCAGGGTTTTACAGGATTGTGGTTACCAACAAAATGTCGATAATAAGTGGGATTTGACCCAAAACATTTTATATGGGACTTGGCCTAACCAAAATGTGCATGCAGGTAGACCAACAAGGTTATGCATAGGGTCGCATGGAATTTTATTTCAAGAAACAACGCAGGATCTGCATGTGACTTATTTGCATCCAACACTAAACACCAAAGACCCAAAGCACCAGAATTTTCCATTTTAATGTTCTATAGACAAATGCAAAACAACATGGTTAATATGAAACTAAAAACCAAAACTATGGAAATCAACCATCCATCGTAACATTGAAACTTTTGTGCATGCATTTTTCCAAAACCAGGAGAAAAACCACCTTATTTTCCTTCAAAACAGAACATGAAAGCATCAAATGAAAAGTGATGTAGGAGCATCGCCTTCAAAGTCAAATACGCAAGCGTGGAGGAAAATATATGACATCTCAGCATGACAAAGTTTCAAATCAACATTTAACTCAAAAGTAAATCGATTTGTTGAGATATTTTTGGAAACAACATTTTTTAAATATGTTGTGTTTGTAAAGTCGTATAGGACAGTAAGGGGTTGTAGATATAGAATTTTGTCTCTTATCTGGCAATAACTGTTAGTTATTGTAATAGGACAAAGTAGGTAACCGCTAAGAGTTGACATGATAGGTTGTAGACCGGACGAGAGAGCTCATGGAGCCAGTCCTTAGATAGTTTGTTGGTGTATTGTAATAGAAGAGGATAGAGATAGAATAGAGATCAGTGGAGTAGAATAGAGTAGAAGAAATATGCAGTGGAGAACTGCAATAATATATGTAATTTGTTTCATGAATGAATAGGACATACAAAATTGCCCCAAATCTTGGAGTGTGTTCATTTAAATGTGTGATTGAATGAATATTACCTTCTGTGTATGTCGTTTAGTTCATTTTTGTTCATGTATGATTGTTCGAGAAGTTGATCGTATGAATTTGTGACGAAACTGGATAAGTTTCAATTGCTTCTCTTCTGAAACTCGTATGCAAGGTGTGCATATCGAATGCAAGGAGTGCATCGACTGAGTCTCAGATTTACTCAGAAGAGTTCAGAGAGAGAGCAAAGGAAGCTTAGACTAGGTGCAAGGAGTGCACAACATCAAGGAACGACTAAGTGTCAAAGAACCAAAACAGAGGAATGCTAGGAGGGTGAGAATAATTTCTTTTCAAGAAATCCTTCGAACTGAGTTATCAAAATCATTGAATGTGAGGAGTGCGTGGCAAGTCAAAATCCTTTAAGGATCAAGCTCAGAACGGATAGCACTTTTCATAAGTGTTGACGAGATCCAAGAGTCAGACTCGTAGGAGGAGCAAAGGTCGATACCTTTGAAGACTGATAAATATTCTAAGTTGGAAGAAATCGGAAGCTCAAGAGGAGAAGCCATAGTGGCCATCGGATCACAGTGTAAAGGATCAAAAACCATCTGATCAGAGCAAGGTGCACGATCCTTAGAGATTCACACATGCAAGAGAGATAAATTAGCAAAGTAGCAACACCTCAGAGTAGTATCACCTCATAGTAGAAGCACCTTGGAGTAGCATCACCTCAGAGTAACATCACCTTAGAGTAGCAACACCTCGGAGTAGAAGCACCTTGAAGTAGCATCTAATTATTTTGCTAGATTCTTTAGCAATTAATCAGTAGTTACTCAACACATACATCATCCTTCCCTAAATGTAAGAAAATATTAAAGAATCAATGCATCAAATGGTCTTAACATCAAAAAGGAAATTATTGGACCATGATAGTTATGGGAAAGGTGCGAATAAGAAATAAAAGGTACGAGATAAGTAAAAAAATGATGGAGAAAAGGGTGTCATTCCCATGACTCAACACCAGTGATAAGAATCCAAGGGACTCTTCAAATAATGGCTCTATTATCTACTACTCATCAAAGATTGTCCATGAATCATTGATTTTGTCTTCTTGTTGATAAGGATAAGAAGAAAATTATAATTCCTCCTCTTGTGGGGTTTGTTCATGAATCATTTGTTCTTCGACTACTTCATGAGATGCGGGATCTCCCCTAGTTATGACTCTAAAATTTGGGCAAGGATTTGAGAAAATCATTGTAGCAACACATCTTCCCTTGCTCAACAAATTCCTGAGAATTTTTAAGTTCTTCTAGATATTCAAGAGGTTAATCTCATGAATGTATTATTGTATGGGGGTTTTACAAAAACAAATACTTCTCTATCTGAAAGAAATAAACAAAATCAACAATAATCACACCACACCAAACAAACTTAAAGAAAAATATGATCATGTACTCGAATTCCCTCATTGATCCGGATTTTATGAGAAAAAGAAAAATGAATATAGATTATTATTATTCTTAACATAGATACATGATAACAACAAAGATACAGTAAAACGAGTTTCTATTTAATAAGAAAATGTGTCGAAACTGTAAAATGTAGCAGAAAACAAGATTGCTAGAATGGTGGTGGCTTATCTCTGAGAAGAGATGTGACAATTGCGCTCATTTGCAAGAAGATGGTTATAATGAGGCTCTCCAAGCCTTTTTACAATAAACAAGAATGTCAAAACCCTATACATCCAAAAACCTAACCCTAGGAGATGAAGTGCCAAAATTCATGTGGGCCCCATTGGGGTAAGCTAGTACATCAACTTCCTGGGGTCGTAACTTTTTCATACGATCTTCGTTTTAGGCGCATCATATCCCATTGGAAAGGTCTATCTAAGGAATACACATGTTTTCATCATAATCTGACTCTGTCTATAGTTTTGTTGTGGTGAGACCTAAAAACGTTGTTTAGGGCCTCAAAACAACCCTGGAAGTCAGGGACCCGAAAACTAGGAAAAAAATGCTAAAGTGGAAAGCTTCCAAAATGAGCCAGTGTGAATAAATGGGAGGCCACCTACATCCATATAGATCAATCCTACCCCCTTAGGAATTTATGGTCTCTATTGCGTTGAGTGCCCCATCATATGAGGAAATGTCTGCTAAATTTGGACTCGGGTGAGCTACTTGCCTTGGTGTAGGAGTTTCCCTGCTTCGACAACTCGATAAAGTTGGATCATTTGCTAGCGAGTTCCCTTGACCTGTGTGTCCACAATATGATCATTGTGGTCTTGTTGCATGCAGTCAGGGTTGATCTCTATTGGTGTCAATTTTTTTTCTATCTCTAAGGTGTCCAACAATGGTGGGAAGTATGGCCGAAGGAGATCCACCTTAAATACTGGGTGCAAGCCAAGGAAAGGAGGAATGTTGAGATAAAAATAATTGTCACCCACAACCTTGGTGATTGTGTAAGGGCCGTAACGGAGTGGGAGAAGCTTTCTATGGGGCCCTGTAAGGTGTTCTTTCTACAAGTGTAACCACACTTTGTCTCCCACCTGAAACTTATGTGTTACCCGATGTTGATCATGGTGTTTCTTGTACTTGGCATTGGACTTTTGTAAAATATATTGAACTTGTTGGCAGAT
Organism: Picea engelmannii; assembly: GCA_009831015.1. Taxonomy (NCBI): domain Eukaryota; kingdom Viridiplantae; phylum Streptophyta; class Pinopsida; order Pinales; family Pinaceae; genus Picea; species Picea engelmannii. The sequence goes on from ML852144.1 coordinate 23,952, forward strand.
GTGTTAGAACCTCTCAATGAACCAAGATGATTTTTCATCATCATTTGGAGTAGGTGATGAATCGGTCAGGGTGGCCGCAAGAGGTAGTGCAACATCCATGGGACCCAATGGTTGGAATCCCAACCCAACCTAAAAAGGGTTGTGGTCAGTTGATCTATGTAGGTCTCTGTTGTATCTATGATGAACATAGGGAAGAATCTCATCCCATGTGTGAGGGTGCTTGGAATTATACATGTGCGGGATATGCACTATCATCTGATTGATGACCCTAGTTTGGCCATATGTCTTGAGGTGGAAGGAAGTGGACTTGGTGAGCTTGGTGTCCAGCAGTGACCAGAGGCTCAACTAGAATGTGCTAAGGAACTGACTGTCCCGATATGAGATAATGGTTTATAGGATTCCAAAATGTACCCAGACTCATTCAAAGAAGAGCTTGGCAATGGCCTATGTTGTGATGGTCTTATTGCAAGCGGTCAGGATCGCCATCTTTGAGAAGTGATCAACAACCATAAAGACATAGTAATTTCCCCTCTTGGTGGACAGAAGGCCTGACATGTAGTCCATTGAGATGGATTCCCATGTCCTGTCAAGAGTAGGCAGGGGGGTGTACAAGCTCTGTTTCTTAGTGGTCATTTTGGAAATATCCTAGGTCGTGCAGGACCTAATATAATTGCTGACATTTTATAGAAGTTTCGGCTAGTAAAAAAAATTCTGCAGCACTGTCACTGTCTTTTCGATGTTGAAGTGTCCTGACACCCGACTATAGTGATATTGTCAAATCAGATTCACTTGCTTTCTTAATGGAACGTAGAGATGGCCCAATCAACATAATATCCCATCCTGAAGATGGAAATTAGCGACAACTGAGTTTGCACCCAACATTTGGTATGTGGTGGTGAAGTCAGGATCTGTCTCATAAAGGTTGGGCCATCTAAAGTTCTTGTGACCGCATGAGTCTAGCACCATGGTGAGTGTTTCGATTGGAGATCGGCTGAGGCAATCAATGACTCAGTTGGTACTGTCAGTTTTATACTTGATGCTGAGGTGGAACTGTTGCAAGTATGTGGACCACTTCTGATGGCGATCATTCTGTAATTTGCCTTATGTCTACATCAACTACAGTGTTTTATGATTTGTGTGGATGATTGTCTCCTTCCCGAAAATATAATGTCTCCACTGGAAACAGGCTTTTACAATGGAGTACATTTATTTTTCATAACTAGGGTACTTACGGATAACATCTGATAGTGTCTCACTATGATATGCCATGGGGTGGTCATGCTAAGTGAGAAATTCCCCCACAACATAGTCTGAAGCATCTGTCTCGATCTCAAAGGGATGTTGCAGGTCCGGTAATGAAAGTATTAGGGCTAAGCACACGCGTTGCTTTAAATCATCGAATTCTTTTTGTTGGGACATGCCCCACACAAAATTTTCCTTACCACCACCCCTGGTTACTTGGATGAGGGCCCATGCAATATGGGAGAATCCCAACATGAACCTGTGATAGAAATTGGCAAGGCCTAAGAAGATCCAAAGCTCAATGAGTGTGGTTGGGGTTGGCCAGTCATAGATGACTTGGATCTTGTTTGGATCCACATGCACACCATGTTGATCCACGATGTAGCCTTGGTACTATACACCGTCAATGCTGAAGGAGCATTTTTACAATTTGTCATATAGCTTTTGCTCCCATAGGGTGTGCAAAACCTGTTGAATATGATGCAAGTGTCCCACCCAAGTCTTGTTGTTGATGAGGAAGTCATCTAGATACACCACTACAAAATTATTGCTGAAAGGTCACAAGATATTGTCCATCATCCTCATGAAAGTTGTTGGAGCATTTGTCAAACCAAAGGGCATGACCAACCATTCAAAAAGACCTTCTTTTGACTTGAAGGTGGTCATCCATACATCTGTCTGTTATATGGGGACCTGGTGGTATCCAAACTTCAGATCAATCTTACTGAAGTATTTGTCCCCCTTGAGTTAATCAAGGAGATCACTGATTCTGGGAATTAGGTACCTGTTCATGGCTGTGATTTTATTTAGGGTCTGGTAATCAATGCAGAGTCGCCAGGTCTCATCTTTCTTCTGCACCAACACGATTGGGCTCCCACAAGGAAATGAGTTGGGACAGATGTGCCCCTTGTGGAGTAGGTATTTGATTTGTCTCTTGATCTCCTCATTCTCTAATAGAGAGTGGCCATATATTTTTCCATTGGGAAGTAATGCACCAGGGATCAGATTGATGGGATGCTTGACCTAACAGTGCAGAGGTACCCTGGTAGGTGAGAAGAAGATATATTTGTATTCTTCCATAGCCTTGTTCAATTGCTTATGTTGTGTGGAGAGGTCAGTCACGGAGGCCCTGGATTTGGTCGCAATATTTTTCTCACTCTGTGAGTGAATCATGAAGAAGAAAAACTTCCTAGTCTGAGATATGACCTTCCTGCATTGCTTGGTAGAAATCAAGGAAATAACACTAGGTGGGACTGCCTCAGGTATCTTGTATAATTTTGTGTTCAAAGTAATAATAACATTGTGAGGCCTATACTCATATACAACATGGAATTTCCATAAATAAGGTAGGACCAAAAGAACATTTACATTACAAACTTCAAGTGGAAAAACATCACACAATACCTCATCTTTGAAGGGCTTGATGTTGTACGATAGGAGACACTGTTCGTTGAGGTGGAGATCACTTCCTTGGCAAAACCATCTAATGGTGTAGGGATTCGGGTGCGGAATTTTTTGTAGGGCTAGCCTCTTGAAGACCTCTTATGAGACGAGTTTCTTCTAGATACCGCTATCAACGATAAATTGTAGTGGGGTGCCTTTTACCCACATCTATGAATGAAAGAGGCGCTCACCTTCTTCTGGCTCGACTAGTTCCACACCAATGATCCATCTCCCCCTTTCTGGTTCTAACTCAGATTCAGAACCTGCATCTGATTCAAAGGCTTTCACCTCAGCCACCAGCGATTGCTTAGAGCGTCAATCAATAGTGTTATGCCAAGGGATCTTATGGAAGTCGCACCACTTAACAATATCTTTCTTTGTCTTTTTGATGTCTTTCTTTTCTTGTGGAATATAATGGTTTTCTTGAGGTTGTATGTATTTTATCTGTCCTTTGTTATGCAGGTTGGGGATTCCCTTTACTTGCTTCTGATGTGAGGGGTTCCCAGGCCCAAATTGTCGCGTCTTTTTTTTAAGATTTTTCTCCATTTTTATGACATATCGATACACTGTTCCCAAGGATGAGATGTCCAAAAAATACATTTCAGTCTTGATGTATCTATGTATACCACTACGATACTTGAGCACCAGATGTCTCTCAGAATCTCATATACCCAACTTGGTGCACAAGGTATGGAAGATATTTGTGGACTCTAGCACTACTTGGTCTCTTTCCTACCGCAGTGTGGTCCATTTTGTATACAGGTCGTCATAACTTCCAACAAGGTAGTATTGTTCCTTGATAGTGTCCCTGAAGGACTCCTAGGTGACCACAACCTTAAATAATGAGCCATTTGGAATAGGTGGGATTCCACTGACATCCATCTGGATCACTCACACTACTAAGACCCTTCTATCACCAGGTTGTGTATTAACAAGTTTGATTTTCTTTCCATGAATAAAATAAACTTGCATAAAAGGAAACACTCTTACAGTGCCAACATTGTCGAGTGCTCGGTGATACCCACTAAAGTGGATGTGTTATTTTTAGATTTCCATCTTATTGTTTTCACTCCTCCATGTTGCAAATGTTGGCATAACAAACAAAATGAAAGAAAAATTCTAAGGACCTAAGAAAAGCGGAAAAAATTCAAGAAGAAAAAACTATAATTTGCAGAAAGAAAAATCAAGAAACTTACTACTAAAAATAACGGAAAACTTGTGTCTTCCAAAACCAATTCCTTTAGTGCCTCCCCAGAAAAGGTTCCAAAATGTTGGGTTGATCTAGTGGTCTAGATTCCTCAACATTTATTTATCAATCTAGATAGGTAAACTTATGAGGCACAAGCACAATATGTGCATAATTGATCTTTAAATTACCTAATAATTTTGTGTAAGTACTTCTAATAAAAATCAAACAATAAAGTGCCAAACTCACAAACATAAATTAGTTCCTTTAATCAAAATCACACAGATTTGACTGTCAATTGGTAGGGACTCAAATCACAAGTAAATTCTTAGTTTTTCTTACTTGTAAACGCACTCTGTTTTAGTTAAGTAATCTTTGGGATAAAAAAATGGGTACTCTTAAATGTGAATTGAAAGGATGACTAACATGTAAATTATTTTATCAAATGAAATAAAGAAATGCGCAAAAGAATTGCATATTGTGTTCAAACTCTAAATATATTACATGATAATTGTTGGTATGGTGCAACAGATGAAAGAGCATTCAATTGTGCTATTGTATTTAACATCAATATCATAAACAATTAAATAACCATACTCAAAGTAATATTGTTTGTAAGAAGGAAAATTTTTAATCTACAGGAAATTACAACAACAAATGTGAATCTACAGAAAATTACAACAACTATAGAAATCTACATAAAATTAAGGCAATTAATAAAAATTAATGATAAAACAACTATGGGAATACAACACATACCAAGGGGCCCTCTTGAGATATGTTGTTAGACAATTTTATGTTGTGTAAATAATTTAACACATGAACTAACTCATAACTTCATTGTATTGATCATCAACGCTAATCAACAGCTACAATATGTCTTGAATGATAGTCTCAACATTCTCCCCCTTTATATGTATCCCATGTCTATAATTTTATACATTTCTGAAGGAATTTGAGTGCTTTTCCATACACTATGTTTTCCAAAACTAATTACAGAAAATAGGGTTCATATATCCTTTTTAGCGCATAGAATAGGTTCTCCATGATCATATGAGTTGGATCCTCAATCTGTTGGCTAGTTGAGCATGATTCCTCACTCCTGGGTGTTTTTCCAAATCCGTTCAGAATACGAAATTTGGTCATTTCATATTTAGAAAAATGGCCAGATCTCCCAAATCGTGCATTATTTGGAAAATCCACTAAGTTCACCTAACTAGGCTTATTCTGCATAAACTCCATGTCATGGAATCTTCAGATTTGTCTTCATCACTCCATAAATCACACTTGAATATCACTGCTCATTTCCACTTGGCATATGGTTGACCATTGGGTGTCGAATACTATGAGGATGACAAAATAGGTAATTTACCATCTTGTGTTGTCAATGAATTTCCTCTAAGTGGAAATCCTCCATTTTAGCGAGTGGAAGTATGATAACCTTTGATTCCTAAAATAACTCATATAAAAGGGTTAATTCCTGTAATAGCTGAATTGTAGGCATTTTGTTGCAAAATTATCTTTTAATACTATTTACAAGCAAAACTAAGAGTTTCTTACAAAAAGACAACTTATTATGTTATTGATGCTCATTATGCCATTATTTAGATGAAAGTGGACAAAAATAAGAGTTTTTGGTCAAATAATGGAGGTGAATGGGTTGGATTGGAATGGTAAAAAGAGTCAAAATTGGCACCCAACAAAGACCATCACTAAACTTAACATGTAGGGCCATGTTATTCCTAGGCTATCATAGAATGTGTCTATTGGAATGTGAATTAATACTCTAAGTATAACATCACATGTACATGTATACATTTATATATTAGGTTAGCTTAAATACATAGCCTGCAAATGGGTACTTCTATCACAATAAAGAACTAAAAAATAGTTGTAATGTCATTCTCCAAATAGACAAAAATCCTCCAACCATGAACCAAATTAAATAAAAGGTAAATGTAAGCCATTTCGAAAAGGTCAAGTACCAATAT
>ML852144.1:35730-60478 GCA_009831015.1 Picea engelmannii
AAATCTTATATGTGGGCGAGATACCGATCCATGATGTAATTAGCTAACGAATCCGAAACACTGTTGAGTTCTCTTGGAATGTGTCTATATTCAACATAATCAAACATTCGTTCAAGACGGCGAACTTGCAGGTGGAGACGTAGTAGGATAGGATTACGGATAGCGTAGATACGACTAAGTTGATAGACCATGAGTTGGGATTCTAAGTAAATAATGACACGAGAGATACCTAGGGAGGAGGCTTGGGTCAAAAGTCCGATGACAGCATGATATTCTGCCATGTTGTTGGTCGCTAGCCCTAAGCAAATACCTCCTGAACTCACCACCTCGTCAAATTGGTAAATGACCCATGTTGCCGAAGCAATGTTCCAGGTATGTCGACTAGCACCATCCACAAACCCGAAAAAGATAGGAAAGGAAGACGTCATCTGTGCATGAAAACACAAGCACAGTCATGAGTGGTAAAGGTAAAAACTCGAGCACGCGAAAGAAACACACACACCAAACTAAAATACAATAATGTACAAAGTACAGATGCTAGGTGATCTAGTCATAGTACTTTTTAAGGTAAAGCCCGTTCTGGGGCTTTCTTAGGGAAATTCCATCATGATCTACCAATTCGTAGGTGCCTCTGTGTAGAACATGTTTCACGATGTAAGGACCGTGCCACAGAGGTTCTAACTTACCTGTCCCCAATTTGTCATGAGCTTGGTCATAGACGAGGACTAAGTCTCCTTCTACAAAAGTCCGAGGATGGACGGATTTGTCGTATTGATTTTTAATTCGTTTCTGATGTGCCTCATTGACAAGAGTGGCATCACGACGTGTTTCATCCAGCTTGGATAGATATAAGAAACATTCTTCTTCAGCAGAAGTATGGGGTAGGAGTTCTACTTTAAGTTTTAGTGATGGAATCTCACACTCGATTGGTAGAACGGCTTCGATGCCATACAGCAACTGGAAAGGAGTAAATCCAGTTGCGGTTTTCATGGAAGTGCGATAAGCCCATAGAGAGAAAAAGATTTGTAGATTCCACGATGTCTTGTTTGCCCCTACCATGCATTGAATCATGGTTTTCAGGACTTTGTTGATGGCCTCAACTTGTCTGTTGGCCTGAGGATAGTAAGGGGATGAGTTTTCATGGCGAAACCCATATTTGACATGCAGTTCGCTCATCATTTGGTTCTTGAAGTGTGCACCATGATCAGTGACAATGGCACGTGGTGCGCCAAAATGAGTTATGATATGGTTGAAAAGAAACAGAGATGCGGTACAACCATCATTCAGAAAGGTAGGCATAGCCTCAGCCCATTTGGTAAAGTAGTCGACGGCGACGATTATATAACCGTGCCCCCCGGGTGAGGTAGGATTACATTGCATGAAATCGATACCCCACTTGGTGAAGGGGCCGATGGCGATAATTGGGTGTAGTGTAGTAGGGCGGGTGTGTGCCTTCTTGTTAAAGACTTGGCAGGGTGGGCATTTTTTGACGATCATTCACAGGCGCCAAGGTGACGATCATTCAGAATGCATTTAGCCTCCTCATGAATCAGACCTCGTCGAAGGATAGTGTCAATACCACGGCGATACAAGGTGTCGCCGACGATAAGATAACGATGAGAGTGGTGACGAATACATCGACGCTCTTCACAAGAAATGTTAGGCTGGAAGCATTGGGTTTGGAGGTAAAGGAGGATATCTCTGTATGAAGGATCAGAGGTGTTGATGAGGAAAAGAGATTCATCGGGGAGAGAATCTCTAGGTTCGATGTCTTCATCGGCGCGAGGGAGAGAATAGATAAGCTCTGTGAACACCAGGGATTTTTTGGCTTTGGACTTCGTAAATTCAAGATCGAATTCCTAAAGGATAACGATCCATTTAGAATACTTTCCCCCAAGTACTTGACATGTCAAGATGTGGTACATGGGGTTGGAGTCTGCAATCACCGTGGTGGTGCATAATAAGATGTAATGGTGGAATATCTGGATAGCGATAACAGCTGCCAGAGCTAGTTTCTCTACACGTGAATATCGAAGTTCAGGTCCAGATAGACTCTTGCTCAGGAAATAAATCACATATTCTTCACTGTTGGGGTCCTCCTGAACTAACACCATTGAAATAGTGGAAGTGGAGGTAGCCAAGTAAAGGATGTAGTCCTTTGTATACTCCGGAGGGTGAAACAAAGGTGCGTGGGTCAAGGCATGATTGAGAGAATCAAATGACCATTGGGTGGTGTCATCCCAGATGAAAGGGGTGTTTTTCTGCAGTAACCGCATGAATCCTTTAGTTATCTCGGCGTAGTTGCAAATGAAATGGCGAAGGAAGTTTTCTTTGCCTTGCAAACTTTGGAGTTGGGTTAAATTGGTAGGTGGGGGTAAGGCTAGAATGGCCTTAATATTTAAAGGATCCACCCCGATCCTGTCTTTAGAGATAATGAAACCGAGGAGTCGATCGGATTCGACAGCAAAAATGCACTTATGTGGGTTCAAGCGAATACGGTAGAACTGACATCGAAGAAAAATATCCCGTAAGTGATCAACATGATCAAATCGATTGGATGAGTGGGCAGGTAAGTCGTCAAGGCAAGGCTCTGTGATATGCTTGATATCGTGGAAAGCGTACGACATGGCCTACTGGAAAGTTGCACCAGCATTTTTGAGACCAAACGGTAGCTTTCGATAGGCGAAAGTTTCCCATGGGCAGATAAAGGTTTTCTCATGTTGATCAGCAGGTAAGATTTCAATCTGGTTATACCCAGAGAAGCCATCCATGAAAGAGAATATTACGCTCCCCACACAATTATCAATGATTTGGTTAATGAAGGGCGTAGGGTAGTTGTCCTTTGGACAAGCTTTGTTGAGATCTCGATAATCAACACAAACACGGATGGTTCCTTGTTTTTTGGCAACTGGAACAAGGTTGGAGATCCATTCTGTCAAAGGGACAGGATAGATAAAGCCAGATTTTAGAAGTTTCTCAACTTCTACCTTTATAGCTGCGATTTTCTTGGGATGAACCGGGTGGATTTTTTGTCGAATAGGTTTCGCGCCAGGGTAAGTCTTGATTTTGTGCACGACGATCGAAGGGTCGATCCCTGGCGTTTCCTCGTAGCTCCAAGCAAAGACATCATGGAATTCTTTAAAAAAAGCGGTGTAAGAGACCACTTCTTTCGGTGTGCAATTAGCACCAAGGTTAATGTTTTCCACGACACCTTCTTTGATCGAAATATCAATAACAATCATTGTAGAGATGTTACCCATATTCCCTTGAGAGAGAGTATCTTGTGTGAGGATAGGAGATTGTGGAGCATCGGTAACATCGGGAGGGAAGACAGAGTGTATGTCTTGGTGAATTTCTTCCAAAGGCGGAAGAAAAGAGGATCGATGATGGTTATCATCCCAAGGTAGATCGTCAATACTAAGCATTTCCATAATAGATTCGTCAGAAGGGAAAATTTGGGAAATGTAATCGATTGCAGACGATAGGGAATCCAACCACGAAGGCACCGAGTAGGCATCAAGTGCCAGAAAATGTGGGTTGTTCGGAGAGGGAGAGGCAGATTGAATAGCTATGTATGCGGCCTCGGCTGGGCTAAGCGACATAGTGTCACTGAGCACATCGAATTCCAGAGGACTAGGTACAATCCAGGGATCAGATGATTCCAAGGATTGATAAGGCATAGTCGAGATCATATTGATGGCGGAAATATGATGCGCGGTAGGTGGAAGTGGTGTAGGGAAAGTACCCATAAGGCTAGAATATTTCAATAAGCCAACACCAATGCTTTCATATGTAACTGGGTGGTCTCCCAAAAAAGGGATGTTGTTGGTGACAGGGACGCAAGCGTCGGGTGTACAGAAATCGAGTTGATCGACAGTGACAATTTTTCCTTGATGGGGGAATTGTACACATCGAAACACTGACAAGGCGACGACAGTCATAGCGTAGAACCAACTTCTTCCAAGTAGTAGGTTGTAATCGAGGGGGGCATGGACCACCTCAACATCAACGGTAACAGTTTTTCCGCCCAACTGAACGACTAAGGATTGTAACAATCCATGAGGATGAAAACCTCATCCATCGAAAGCATGTAACATCATGAGGGATTTGTTAAGGGCAGGTGATTTTAAGCTGTTCCAACAAGCTAAAGACATGACACAAGTAGAGGCTCCCTCATCCAAGATAGTTCGGTGGATTTGTTGATTGTGAACAACAACATCTATTTGAAAAGCTAACTGGTGGGAGAGTCAGGGTTGATGATCATCCAAATTAAACGTGAGGTTATTTGATGACTCAGGATCAAAAGCGTCGATAGCAGCTAAGAGTGTTCTACGTTGGATGGGACAGTGTTGTAGAAATTCCAAGGTGGACATAGCACACGGTGCTTGAGCCAGATCTTCTACAATGTTGTAGTTTTGGGCAGCCCGTGAATTGGGATTGAAGGTAGATTTCTGGATGGTTCTCTTAGGAGGGTGTAAAATGGAGTCAAACGAAGGTTTCTCAATCTGAAGTGTCCCAGATGGAGGGCTAGAAGAAGGAGGACTAACGGAAGATGGTAATGGGTCCGGTACATAACCATTAGTAGTCTTCGAATTATCAAGTTTAACTGGCGTGTCATATGTCACAGTGCGAGTGGTCAAATTAATCCCGTTAAACATGTAAATGTGGGCACTTGTTGAGGCCTCATCATGGGATTGGTTGGAACTGCCCCCTGCAGTGGGGGTTTGAGCAACCATAGATTGTTGTTGTGGAAAAGGCTGAGTAAGCACAACGGGTTGTGAATTTCCTTTAAAAAATTTGGCCACTTCATCGCGATATGGATAGTCTTGAGTGTAGTGATCGTCACCACAAATGAGACATGGGAACTTCGGTTTCCATTGTGGTTGTTTTCCGATAGCAGGGGTTTGCGGTTGATTTTTTGGTTGTTCGTTATTATTGTTTTTATTTGGTTTATTTCTCGCTTTCTTCTTGCCCCCGAGTTGTTGTGAAGGGGTCGATTGGACCGCATTCACCTCAGAGACCTGAGTTTGAGGGGGGTTAGAAGAGGGTGTGGTTGGATTGGGAGCAGCTGTCGAAACGGGCCGCTGAGTTGTTCCAATCGACTGGGAAGTATATTGGGTTTTGACGGAACCAATAACTCCATCCGCGTGCGAGGCAGACGATGGTTTGGTTGGATCATTAGTGGCACAGGTAGCATTTGGTATCAACTCGTACAGAGTACCAGACTGTGAACAAACTAAGTCCAAGTACTCAGCTCGGGCAATAACTTCTTCCTCGGTAACTACACCACCCATGGAAACATCACGAGCGATCTGGGGCAATAATGATTTAGTGAGCCATTCCGCTAATAGTTGGTCAGGGATGACCGCTTTGATTAGCCTTCGTCGTCGTCTCCATTCATGAATATTATCGGAGATATGAACAGAGGTTTTCTGACGAAGGGATGTCAATAGTTCAGTACCCATTTCGTATCGAATGGGTAGTTGGAAGTGTGTGAGGAAGGACATGGCGAGGGATTTGAAATCATGAAAAGAGGCACGTGGTAATTCAATATACCATTTTGTTGAAGAACCCGTAATCGTTCGTTGAAAAAGATGCAAATGTATAGAATCGTCCATGAGGGAGTTGGATGAACACCACAAATGGAAAGTCATCACATGGTTGTTTGGGTCTTCTCCAGACTTTCCGTCGAATTTTGGGATATCGGAAGGAAGTTTAGCTGGAATAGTTGGCCAAATCGGAGAATGATAAATAGGATCGTTCGTTAACCGAGACAAGTCTGGAAGGTCCAGGGTTGCTAGAAAAGGTGGTTGTCGGTTAACTTGTGGGTAATACTGGTGTGGCATGGGGACACCAGTGGGGCCATACACTGGGTTATGCAAATAATTATAACTAGTGGGCCCCCTCGTATGAGGTTGGTGTTGACCAAGGTACACAGGATTTGAGGTGTTTTGAGAAACGTGTGCGAGCGGAGGATAACCGGATGGGTTTTGAGGATTATAAGTTGGATTTGGCGTTTGTCCATAAGGGGGTTGTTGTGGAGCTTGAGAATTGTGTCCTGCCGAGAACTGTGGGTTTCCTAGAAAAGGGATATTCCATGGATTAGGTGTGGCAGACACATTTTGTCCATACGGTTGATGGTAGGCTCCGGATTGAGGCTACCCCCGAGCATGAGGGTGCCCCCCAAATGGAATTTGTCCTCCGATGGGAGGATTCCCCCCAGCTTGAGGTAGAGTTCCCGGAATTTGAGAACCAGACACAAATGACTGACCGGTACCACTAGATGGGTTAAGACCACCAAGACCGGTCCCTCCGAGTTGTTGGATAGGTATGGAACTTCCTGGTATAACTTGGGTAGTAGTGGCAGTGGAAGCATTCAATGCTCTGTACCCAAAAGGGAGTGATGATGTAGGTCTTGGTGTTACTGGTGTGCCAATAGCATCTTGGAAAACCACCGCATTACCGGCGGGAATAGTCGGAATGCGAGGGACCATTGTGGAATGGGTCGTCTGGAAGTAGACCTTGGGCCAGTGGAGGATGTGTTCGGACCAACGGACGGTGTGGCCATAAAAATGGTAGTACCGATAAAATGGTTTAAAGGTACAATGTAGGAGATAGGTGCGTCAGCACCTACTCCCGCTCCATAGAGGTCCCGCACCATGCGTGGTGGACTTCGAACAATGTCTGCGGTCCAAAAGGGGTCATCGGCTAAAGGGTTTGAACAAGACCCAGTTGGAATGTCATAAGGATTGACGACGACCAATTCACCAACTGAATTGAGTTGGAGAACACATCGTTTGTATCCCTCCAGAATGCGGAAAGCTTCCGGAGACTCTAAAACAATTCGAAAATTCTCTAAAGGAGTGGGAACTTCTTCTTGGGAAGTTGTAGTGTCTTGAACCTTGCTCTGTTGAGGAGATTCCTATATAGAATGAGGGGGTAAAGGGGTGTTCCCCTCCATATTTTCTGGAGGAATTCCCTGTAGCCTCCGTGAACGACGTGGAGGGTCAATGTTGGCGAAAAAGAGTCGGCGAAAAATATCTATGGCCAACTACCGAAAAGAAACAGCATACGCTAATAGAATCTAAGAATCACAACCAAGCAAACAGGGCCTTCTCTCGATGACCGTACTATTTGGTGATGAAATCCAACGTCACGTGATCAAGTCAAGAAGGGGTGGGGATATGGTGGAACAGTTACAATGGCGACCTGCTTAATGGACTTACGCCTTGGTGCAAGATTCCATGCGGTAATTATGGATTTACCCTCCAAGGAGCCCGAGTGAGTTTGACCAATGTCTGCTCTAGGTACAATGAGACTTCCCTTCACCGTCACCTTGTGTAAGACCCTAAATATTATGGCCACTAAGGTTACCAATTCATAGTCAGCTCCTGGGCGGGTACAATCGACAGTCCGATCCAAACGTACGGGTAGGGTATCGAGCCCGAAATCAACTAAAAAGGCTTCCAAGCAGTAATTGTGGATTTACCTTTAAGCGATCCCCATAATACGATCTGACCACTACAATCAGTCAAACCATGGAGGGATAATCTCCGTAGCTCTCTCGAATGCGACCTCATGCGTAACCCCTGTGTGAGAGGGGGATCCCAGGCAGACTTATACGACAATTGGATTTGACTCTCCCTAACTCAGGATGCTAATGTTTTTTTTGGAAAGCTTGGAGAGTTATGCTCACAGCCTAATCCAATGTACTAGTCTTAGTCTACTGTTGGTGGAGGACCCTAGAAAAGAAAATGTTCTAAATAATTTTAATTAGCATTCATTTTATGGTTTTTCTTTACTCAAAAAGGGGTGTATGGAAGTGAAACGGATGGAATTATGAATCAGTCTCCAAAAATGCATCAAAGATGATAAGCATTCATTTCTTTTCGATGAACATCTATCTAAGGGAGAGAGAGAGAGAGTTCTTTTCACTAACAAGCACTGATAAGGAATGTCCTCAAACAAAATTTCTTCAATCAAATCTTGATGTGGTGCTAAAACTTTTGAGATACCTTCTAATACGCAAAATCAATCCTAAATATGTCTCTTTATTGTTTTTATGTGAATAATGATTCATTCAAAACAATGCTCGTCTTGCTAATTAGCTTTTTGTATCAATGAAAATCAGACCAACACAAGCAGGTTTCCTACAAACAATACACCCTCTCATTGTGATCAAAACAAGAAGCGAAAGAAAAGAAACAATCAAAGAGAAATCAAGAACTTAACACCAAAAGAAATGTCGAAGAACAATGACCTTAGCTAAGATGAAATGAAAATATACGTAGACTTCTGATTATCTTCACTAGAGTTTCTCGCTCAGTCGAAAAGGAGAGAAAGACAATGCATGGGTTTCAAAACTCCAAACAGCAGAAAAACTCAAATAACAATGAAGAAATCCACAAAATATTAACAGCAAGATGTGTGTTCTTCAAAAAGAAAGATGTCAAAATTGCAAAGGAAGAAGCATTGGCTCACGGGAAGGCTCAACAAGTGAAACACAGAGGTAAAACCCTGAAAAGAGCAATTCTGGAAAGTTTATTGGCCAAAAGAGGGCTGACACTCTGTTTTCAAGGGAAAGGAGCATTATAGCGCTCTGTGTAAGGCACTCGGGGAGCATTGGTGCTCTGTTAACACAGGTACAAGGGCGCCAGGTTCAAAAAACTCCTAAAATGTCAAAAAATCCAAAAATTGCAGTCCAGTCTCGTCAATCAAGCTGAGTGTAATGGGGTAGGGAGTCAATCAGCTCATGAAATCAATCAAAAAGGGGTGAACCATTTCTTAGAACAATCAATAGGTAAGACAAGGTCTATGAGGAGAAATCAAAACAAAAGGTTTCTATTTGAGGACTCCCCATTGGAGTCGCCAGTTTTTGTTGTAGGAAAATCTCCCTGCGGACAGGTAGATTGCCTCAAAGAGCTACACCCTAAACTCTAAGACAGAAAGTGCTTAACGTGGACACTAACTTTCTTTCAAATCTATACAAACTAATGCATGAGGAGGAAGGAGAACAGAAGTACCTTTTTATCGATGTTTGTCCCTGCATGCTCCGAGTTGAGCTTCAATCTTTCGCTTCTCAACGAGCCCTGTAGACAAACAAAGTACAACCACTTCCTACTCTATTGATATTAGCTTGAAAACAGATTTATCTATCAATGAGAAGTTCATGTAAGATCATACACAAACTAGAAAGAAACAGGCCAAGCGTGTCATATTAATGAGAATAACGACAGCAGTACTTACAATCGTAGATGCGAATGCGACAGCTTCGTCAAGTCCCCTTTGTCTAACCCTTGCTCGAAAGATCCACGACATGGGATAGCAGCTTCATTGATCACTTCTCCTTTAGTTGACTGTGTGTTTCCTATGAGATCATAGGTTTCATGATAGCAATTCTTCCCCTTTTCACCATCATAGAGCCTGCTTATATAGGTTAAGAGAGACTTAACCTCTTGAGGTATCTTTAGGGTAGGTTGAGGAATTCCCTCCTTAGATCAGGGATATCCTGATTGAACCAAGAATTCGAATGAAACTACTTTCCAAACATGAAATATCCTCCCATTATTCTCCTCAACAGGCCAACCACTGCCTAAATTAGACAGCGCTCCCTCAAAAGGGGCATCAGGGCGCTATAACGCTCCCTAGGAGGCTCAAGGGGAGTGCCAGCACTCCAAGGATAGATAGCGCTCCTTCAGAGGGGCAGTTGGTCATTATAACGCTCCCTAATCCCTTATAGGGGAGCGCCAGCTCTCCTAAGGCTGATGTAGAGGAGCGCTCTCCTTCAAAACCCTAGTTTTAGAGCTCCTCTCAGGTGGCAAGAGTTCCTTGACTTCAGTTAATCATTCTCCCTCCTCCAAATCAAGTGTCTAAGGTATTCTAAGTGTCTCCTTGGTGTCGTCATCATGGAAGTATGATTTGTTTGATGTTTGCGACACTTGTGAACAACATGCGACACTTGCGACAGTTGTAAGGAACATGCGACACTTACGACAGTCGAGAGGAACATGCGACACTTATCTAATTGAGTAATATTGATGTGTAACAGTACCATGGTTGGGAACAAATACAAAATTGTATTTAAACTCTTCAAGAAATTGTTTACATAATAAAATATCATGAAACATCAACAACCATAAATCAGATGAATATGTGTTAGATATGAAGTAGAAACTAGCAATCACAATAGGAATCCTATCATGAAAATCCAAGTATTACATACGATCATCAGTAAAAGCATGCATTCTTATACTTGGACTAATGTTAGTGCACACTAGGAGGATACCCTCTAGTCTAATGAGTGACTTGTAATATATTATTACAGTCTGAGGTGATATTAAATATTTCAAATTCTTAGAAATTTGTATAGGTAGGATTTTCTTCATTGTGAAATTTTGCAATCATATGTGTGTTGACCATTTGTAAGGTCAATGGGTTGATGGGTTATTGGGGTTACTAGGTTAGGATGTTTTGGGGTAATGGGATTATTAGTTTGTGTGATTAATTTGTTAGAGGAATATAAGCAAGCACAATGTCAGTGGATGAATAGGATAGGGGTCAATGGGTCAATCATATTGATATTGTGAAGAATGGTAAATATGGTCTATATAGTCAATATGGTTAGCATGTGTGAATCGTGGTCAGTGGTGGGAAAACATGGTCAATGGTGATCGATATGGATAATGATGGTTAAGGGTTAGTGAGTTACTAAGCTTAGTGTGTCAGGGATTTATACTAGATTAGGTGGTTAGTAGGCTAGTTGGAAGGTGAGGGGTAGGTGTTTATTTGTGATGGGGGACTAATGTTGAGTAATAGTCAGCATTTTCTAGCATAGGGAAACATGGGTTAGGAAAATATGGGTGAGTGGGTTATTATATCATCCATGTTGAATGATGGTCAACAATGAATAATTATGGTCTACCATGGTCAGCAGTCGTCGGCTATGGCCAATGGTTGCCAACATTGGGAAATGATGGTCAATATGGTTAATGCAGGTCAAGGGTTGATGTGTTAATGGGGTAATTCGGTTAGTATCCTTTTAGGTGATGGGATTCTTAAGTTGCACAGAGAATGGACTAGTAGAATATATGTGGCATAAAGTTTGTGGGTGAGTGGGTTGGGCTAGTAGGTGAATGTGGTTAATATGGGAAATCATAGTGAATAAGGTCCTTATCATTATTATGGTCAACATGGGTCAACCATGGTCAAACTTCGTAAATGGTAGTTGATATGGTTCATGATGGTATAGGGTTAATGAATTATTAATCTTAGTGGGTTAGGGGGTTATAATGGATTAGGTAGTTAGTGTGGTAGTTAATGTGTGAGGGGTAGGAAGCTAGTTATGACAAGGCACTAATGTTTACTAATAATCAACATTAGCCAACGTAGGTTGATATGGATTAGGGGGTTATGGGTGAGTGGGTTTCTATATCAATCATAGTGAATGATGGCCAACCATGAACAACTATGTTATACCATGGTCAACTATGGTCAACCATGTTATACCATGGTCAAATATGGTCAACCATATTATACCATGGTCAACTATGGTCAATCATGTTATACCATGGTCAACTATGGTCCATATACATTTCAATAGTGGGAAACTATGGTCCATATACATTTCAATGAGGATCAAGGATTGATTAGTTAATGGGTTATTTGAGTTAAGAGGTTTGTGCATGATGGGATTATTACATTTCATGATTAATGGATTAGTGGAATATAAGTAGGGATGACAATAGTGACTGAGAAGCCTAGGGGCTAGTGGTCGATATGGTTAATAGTCAATATATGGTCAACATAGGTAAAATGTGGTCAAAGGTGGTAAAAAATGGTTGTGGGTGATAGGATTATCGGGCTACATGTTCATGGATTAGTGAATATAAGTGGACATGATGTTAGTGAGAAAGTGGGATAGGGGTCATTGGGTCAATACAACTAATATGGTGAAGCATGGTGAATATGGTGAAATGTGATAATCATTATGTAAGATGTTTTGTATGGAATCTATAGCCCTCTACATTGAGACCATTGGTCAAAAAATCAACCATTTCGATGTGGTTTCAAGAGGTAGAGACATACCTTAGACATATTTTGGGTGGTAAATCACCCAAAATCTTATATTTTATCCCTTTTTTGGAGATTTCTCTTCTACCATGGTCCAAATATATACTTGCTCACATGTAGCAATAATGGAACGTACAACCTCATGCCTAGAAAGTAGGGGAATGATGTCTAGATGAAAAGGGTTCCCATACTTAGGTTGAGGGGTAAATAAGCATTAGACAGTATAATGTCAAGGGTACGATATTAATTAGAGTGGTACAAATAACAAAATCCACAATAGGCTCCTACGTTGTTCTTGAAAATGCAAAAATATATAACCACAATTAGATTCAAGGGCTTCATTGAGAATGGGTGGGATTTTTCCAGTGGCTTTACAAATAGCATACATCATGTTTTATTAAAGGAAACAAATTCATTGATTTTTGTGGAAAAATAAGTCCATTCAAGAATTGCATTTCCATCAAACAAAATGGAAGGGATGGGATCCACTATTTTTTTTTTTTTTATCACAAGGCCATGAATGATGTTTTTTTTTCCCTTCTTGATTGGTGAATTTATATGTCATGATCATACACATCCATATTTTGGAAAACAATCAACCATGCAACAAATAAAAATAATATCATCTTATATCCCCACTTCATAATCGAATGAATAGTTTAACCTCCATGAAATAGAACAACAATCATAAGATTCAATTCAATGCTATGAATATGGACAAATGCAAATGAACACAAAGGAAGTGAAAGGAGTGAATGTTTGATAATGAGTTAATCACTAGAAATAAAAAGAGATGAACCACATGAATACTTAACACCATCCAAATCTAATTCCTTAAAACACTTACAAGGTATGGATGAAAAAGGTGTCAATTTTCACATGAAACACTATGTGACTAATTTCAGATCTGAAAATTTATTCCTAGTGATCTAACAATAAAACCCTATTCGTTATCACTGAACAAATTTGCACTGAAATTATTGATTGTAACACCCCTAGTTTTAATCCCTATGAACTATAATGTCTTATGTAAATGTGACATTAGGATGGTGAGTTGGTAAGGTTGGAAAGGGGCCGAAGTGCCTAGGAAATTTAATACATCTATATATATTAATAAAATACATCGTTGGTTGCAAGACGAACAAAGAAAATAGATAGAGGGCTATGATTCCACGAGAGAGGGGGCTAATGGGGCTAAGTATTTTTATTATATTTTATTTACCCATTTTGGTTTTAATTGAGAAAAGTGGTTACATGATATTCTTGGGGAGGCCATGTGGTTCTTGGTTCTTGTAATTATATAAACCATGCATGTGGGATGTTTGGGGATTGTTTTATGTTCTTGGTTAATCATTTCATTTTGAGTATTCTCCATTTCACTCTTGCTAATTCGTGTGATCTTGGGCTAAGAATGGAAATGGATGGCAAGAGGAGAGCCATTATGAGATGGATATGAGGAATTACTGATCATTCTAGGTTGGAATGGATGCCTATGGGCGTGATATTGATGGTAGTTCTGAAAGAACTGTCACAACTAAGAATCCTTGTAGTTTCCAACATGGATATTTCCTGACCAGTAGCATTGGATCCCTGGAGAGAAATGGAACACCTGAGGGACTGCATGGCAAAGAAAAGGGTTCATTTATTTGGGTTGTGCAGGCTAAAGAGGAAAGAGAGATGGAAATTAGGATTGATGTGTGGTTGGGAAAACCTGAGAGCTAATTATCCAATTGTTATGTGTTTTAGATCTGGCATAGGACCCATCCTTGTGGATTAATAGCCCTGGCTCAGGGGTGACATGTTGTTGAGAATTAGAACAAAAGTGTCTATGGTTGGGAGGAATACCCTTGGTCTGCAGCCAGTTGGTGATGGTTTAATTAAAGATAAGTGCTCTTTGTGTTTTCTTCATAATTTATATTCTGTTGTGTATTATTATTATCTCTGAGATTTCTATTTATAATGTTCCTTCTTGTTGGTTATTGGTGTGCATGTAATGATATTCCTTTATTGGATGGTTTATCATGAATCTTGATTATTTCAAGTGTGGTTATTGCAATATTTCATGCTTGATTTCGAATTAATTATTACCAGAATTTGAGATCAGATTATCAGTGAATTTTGAGGTAGTGTTCCTGTCCCAGGGGTGGATGTGTATGTTACAGATTGGTATCAGAGCTTCGGGTTCAAACACCATACTGGTATGGGCTAGAATGAGTATGAATTTGAGAAATTTGTTGTGGCACACTTTGATCTGAGAAAAATTGGGGGGAAATGGAAAGATTAGAGAGAAAACCTCCAAATTCGCCAGCATATCCAAGTTTAAATAATTTACAATTGTATGAGAAGTTAATGGATTCAATATGTAGGGTTACAGAGTCAAATTCGACTTGGAAAGTTGAAAAAATCATATTTTAATGGTCGTTGTAGCACAAGGAATATTTCAAAAAAATGACGTCCAAGATCACGTTCGATCTTGAGATCAACGACCCAGATTTGTTCTTGAAAAATTTAAAAATGTAATGTTTTCAAAGTTTGACAAAGTTATAAGATCGCCAGCTAAGATTGATTTCAATGGTTGGGAAAATGAGGTAGATCAACGATCCATATTCGTCAAGGAATTTTGTCAAAATTGCTAAGTGTTAAAATTTTCCAACAGAAATCTTCGATTGCCGACAACTGATGGTCGGGGGTCAACATAATTTGGTGAAGTTTTTAGTTTGTCAATAGAAATCCCCAATCTCTAATGGCTAATGATTGAGGGTCGACAAGTTTTGGTGAAGTGTCGAAGTTTCTCCAAGAGACACCTCTGATTTTCGATGGTTGATGGTTCAAGATTGGCGGCTTCGACGAAGTGTTGAAGTTCGACAATGGGACATCTAAGATCGTAGATCGTTGATTATTGGGCATCAACAGACTTAGTACGATGTTCAAATTCTTCCAAGAGAAATTTTCGATGGTTGATGAGGGAAAGGAAGGTGATGAAGTGTCATGCCACATCAGCCCATTTGATGCCTTAGGATGGCCTTTCATGCCAGGTCATCATCCATTTGTCATTCCACATCAACATAGTTTCCAAATTAGCGAAGAGATGGTTGATCGTCAATGGTCGGGGTTCGGCGAGATTTGTAGGAAATCTAGGTTTGTCGGGAAAAATGAGAAATGGTCGATGGTCATTGATCGGGCATCGACAAGATTCGTGGGTGACTTTTGGTTGTTGGATTACTAAGAGGGGGGGTGAATCAGTAATAGAGAAATCTAATCCTTTTAACCATATAATCCAAGTATTATATCAATGTAGCATTATCATCCAATAACTGCAGAGTAAATAAGTAATCAACAAATGAACAATTATACACATACACAATATGATGGTGTTTTAGGTGTCTTTGGAGTCACTTGCTGAAATTGCTCTTCTGCTTCTGTCGGATCCTCTTCATCTTCCCCTTCTTTTTATCTTTTTTTTCTTCTTCGTAAAGTTGTTCCATTGATTCATTTTCTTCTTCCTTTAATTCGTGTCTACCTATTTCATCAATTGTTATGTTGATGCTTTCCACAACTTTGTTCAATCTCAGGTTTTAACACTTGTATGATTTCTTTGTACTTGAGTAACCAACAAGTACTCATTTTTCCACACGAGAGTCAAAATTTATCATTCTACCATCTTCTCTTTTGATGTAGCATTTTCTTCCAAAAACTCTGAAGTGCTTCACATTTGTTGGTCTTCCTTTCCATAGCTCGTAGGGAGTTTTGTCAGTTTTGTTTCTAAGCATTACTCTGTTTTGAATGTGAATTGTTGTATGCACTACATGTGTCCAAAATATATCTGTCAATTTGGAATCCATTAGCATTGTTCGAGCCATTTCTTGTACTATCATGTTCTTTCTTTCAACAACTCCATTATGTTGAGGTGTCCTAGAAACTAAGAATTTTTTTTTTATTCCATGGCTGCTGCAGTAGTCCATAAATTCCTTTGAAGTGAACTCTCCTCCATTATCAAATCTCAAGCATTTGATTTTTGAATTCATTTCATTTTCAACCATTTCCTTGTAGATCTTGAAGTTTTCAAAATCTTATGACTTATTCTTGAGAAAGAAAACTGAATTCATTCTTGTATAATCATCAACTAATAACATAAAGTATTTCTCACATTTTAAACCCTTGTTGTAGTTGGTCCAACTAGATCAGTATGCACAATTTCCAGTGGTCTTTTCATTGAATATTCCTTTGATTTGAACTTGGTCTTTGTTTGCTTTCCTTGTTGACAATGCTTACATAAAGTGTTGGTTGGTTTCGTGATCTGGGGCATTTCTCTGACTGTTTATCTTTTGCTAACTTTGACAAGGTTATCAAAATGTATGTGACCTATTCTTCTGTTTCATACTCAACTTTCATCTTCCTTTCCTAGACAACACTTTTCATTTCCAATTTCACTTAACACATATATGTTTCTTGAAGTTCTCGCGGCTGTAGCAATCAATTTTTCTAAACCTTATTTTCTTATCTCGCACTTTTGTGAATCAAAAGTAACTTTATGAAATTGGTCACACATTTGACTCACACTTAGAAGATTATGTTTCATATCTTCTACTAGTAAAACATTTTTTGCCTTTGTATTCTTGTTCCCAATTATGACTGTGCCTTTTCCAATTTTAGATGAATCATCATTTCCGAAGGAGACTGATCCATCTCTTTCCTTTATTAATGTAAGAAACTCGTCTCTATCACCTGTCATGTGTTTTGAATAGTCACTTTCAACATACCAACCATGTTTCTTCTATTTATATTATAGAGTGAGTGTGCATTCTTCATTGTTGTACTGATTCTGCTTTCTTATCCATTTCCTTTTATGAGGTTCCTGTCTGTGATTGTTGTTGTTCTGTTGTGGTTCTCTAGGAGGGATTTCCATTCTGCAATATTTGGCAATGTGTCCAAATTTGTTACACTTGTAGCATTCCGCTTCAGTGCTCAAAGATTCAAAATTGTTGTAACTTCATCTTTGTGTTTCACTAAGCCTTCTTGGATAACCATTTTGTGTATGAATTTCAAAGTTGTTTATGTTCCTGTTGTTAGCTCTGCAATTCACAGCTTTATGTCCAAAATTATTACATGCATAACATAAACCAAAAACAATAGTTTGATACCTGGGAGTTGAATATCTTCTGAAAGGAGGTTCTCTTATGAATCCTTCTTCTTCCTGAGGCCTATATATTCTTGTCGGTCGTTGATTCTGAAATATGAATCTTCTTGGTGGAGGAGTGTCCCTATAATTTTCTCTATAGACCTTCCTAAGCCCTTTGATTGTTTCTGCATAGATTTTTGGATTTGTTTCTTGTTCTGTTGTTTTGGAGATTGATCCATTTTCTATCTGATTGTATCCAAGTCCAGACTTGTCATGATTAGGCCTTTGAATTATGATAATGTCATTCAAAACTTTTGAGTTGTTATGCATATTTTTCTTTTGAAGATCCTTTCTTAATGTGACAATTTATGTTTCCAAATTTTCAATGATCATGTCTCTTCCTTCTAGATGTTCTTTGAGTGCTTCTTCAATTCTCTTATCTTCTTCAATTTGAAACTTCAAATTTGTGATCAATTGTTCTAATTCCCTACTATCTTCTTTCTTGTCTAGTTCCACTTGTAGCTTCTTGTTTTTCCTCTTTTCTCTTCTGATAACTTCTATGGCACTCAACAATTCCTCTCGGTAGTAAAATTATGCCTCTTTAATTTCTTCTTTGGCTTCTTCATTTTCTACTTCGGAGTCTTCTTTATCAGATTCTTCTACTGCCATAAATAGAACTCTTTTTGTCTTACTGTCACTGTCTTCATCTTCATCTGATGATGAGATGTCTTCTTTGGTGCATAAGCTTTTCTTGAAAATTTTATTTGTTGTTCTTTTGCCTTTATATGTTTGTTTGTTTTTTGAGTCACCTTCATCATTTCTCTTTTTCTTATGAGGAAATTTGTTAGCAAAATGAACAATACCATCACAATTAAAACAAATTAAAGGAATCTTACCTCTATACCTACCGTCGGTTCCCTTGTTCAATCTTCTGACAAAGTTGGCCACTTCTTCATCATCTTTCGAGATGTCACTATTGTTGCTATGTTCTTTTTCTTTTTACTTTCCATTTTTTACTTGATCTTTTGGATGCTTTGAAGGCTGGTTCTTTTACATATGGATTTTCTTGTTCAGTTCTCATTTCATATGCTTTGAAGATTCCATGTAGTTCGTCCATGCTTATCGAGTTTAGATCTAATGTTTCTTCTAGTGTTGATATCTTAGGGTCAAATCTCATAGGAAGAGATATTAATACCTTTTGAACAATTACCGATTCTTTGATTTCTTCTCCCAACCCCACGATTGCATTTACTGTTTCATCGACTTGTAAGAAGTAAGTTGCAATATTCTCATCTTCCTTCATCTTTGGTTTTTCGAACTAACCTTTGTAAGTTTGAAGCTTTGCTTCTTTGACTTTTGAATCTCCTTCATAAATATTTTGAAGTTTGTCCCAAATCTCTTTAGCAAATTTACAATGTGCAACTTTGGTGAATACTTTTTCACCAAGACCATTCATAAGTGCATTTGTGTCTTTGGAATTATTCTGACCAAGTTTCATTGCTTTTTCATTTGTTGGCAGAACTGTTGGTACTGTATATCCATCTACAATTGATTTCCAAATTTCAAATCCCCGTGCTTGTATATACGTCTTCATCCTTATGCTCCAAAATGCATACTTATGTCCATCAAACTATGGTATTCCATTTTTATACAAGTTGTTTCTCTCCATGATCTACCTTTTAGTGGTTAAATTGATTTCTGAAGGAACCTGCTCTAATGGCAATTGTTGGATTATTGAGAGGGGGGGTGAATCAGTAATACATAAATCTAATCCTTTTTAGCCATATAATCCAAGTAGTATATCAATGTAGAATTATCATCCAATAACTGTAGAGTAAATAAGTAATGAAGAAATGAACAATTATACACATACACAATACACTAGTGTTTTACGTGGAAACCCAAAGCGGGAGAAAACCTCAGAATGATTTTTCTTATATGTCTTGAATAATTACATTCATTGGAAGCACCAACTTCCTTTGTTTTCCAACTGCAACTGGAAGGAGGCTCCAACCCCCTAGTTTCTCAGGCTACAACCTGAGGGAAGCTCCAACTCCCCTATTCTTTGGCTACAACTAGAAGGAGGCTACAACCCCCTATGTTCTTCGGCTACAACCACCTATCCTTGCCCCGTCCAACCGCCTTGACGTAGAAGTAGAATGATGGAACCAATGTCACACTATCACTGTGAGATATACCACTGTACAACTGTATCAACCTATACCACTGACCTACATCCAACGTGTACAACTTCCATGTAATCAATTTGTACCTGAACTGAATAGGTATCAACAAAAATACAACAGGTACGCAACTTGTAGTGTTGCAACATGCATATGTACGTTCCCTATTTGTTATGCAGCCCATGTATGTACGCGATAAAGCTTTATGCAGCCTGCATATGCCTTCTGAAAACTAGGGTTTTCTTTCTTCTGAAAACTTCTGACCCTGTGTAAATTTTTCACATAGATATGTAACCTCTCACTGTGTCCAAACTGTAACTGTAACCTGTACATGCATCCTCATACATAAATTTTACCCAAAGCGTATATATCTCCCTCTATTCATGTGCCATATAGGTGTGTGTAATCATGAAAAACTATAATAACCCTCACATGATCTAGTCATCAAACCCTTTTTGATATTCAACCTCTCAATACATCAACCACTTCACAATTACAAGCTCTCAACCATGTACCACAAAAACCCTTAGCCATATGCCAAGAAATACAAGATGTGCCTCAAAAAGAAGTATCAATGATAAATATACCAGCATTGTATCTATAGATCTGACTTATGCAGAAGATCCCATGCAACCACTAGTCTCTCTAGGGAGAATTCTCAAATCTCCATAACCATTTATCACGCATACATCAAAATCCAACTATTCATATAAATAAGACATACCTTTTCAACCAATGGATAGATATGATGTATCTGAGCACTGTAGAACTTCCTGGGAGCTTGATCTCAAAATATAGAACCTCTGCATCTTCATCTCTTCACATTTCCATGGATTTACCAACATGTACGCACCCTAATACACTGTCAGCCTGCATACGCATGCACCCTAATACACTGTCAGCCCGCGTACTGTACGCACCCTAATACATTGTCAGCCCGCATACGCCTCAGAAACTAGGGTTTTTTAGTATTCGTTGTAATTCTGAAACTTTATCCGTCAACCCTTCGTACTACCTCAGACTTTCTCAACTTCATATGTATCAATGAGTACTTGCAACAAGCCTTACACAACAAAAGATATTCAATGTGTTCAAGTGTGATTAAATCAGAGAGCCTTGCCTCTTATTTATAATTTCATGTAGCATCCCACTTTCCTTATTTTAGGGAGTTCTCCATTAAATTTGTTATTTAAATAATTTATTTTGCAAACACTTTGACTTTTTGGAGCTTCTAGATGACTCATGAGGGTCCTCCAACTTCACATGGCCATAACTATCTAACCGTGAGGAGTTATGTGACATTCCACATACCACCAGAAATGGTATGACAAGAACTATCCATCTAGGATAGTTTCACTGACAAATTCACTGACCTTCATCTAATTATTCCACAATTAATCATGGATTCTCTAACCATACTTCTAGGATAACTCAATCTGCAAAGCGTCTTCCTGTGAGGGCTTTCACCATAAGGGGACCACTTTGGAGTTCATCCATTTGTACTTATTATCAACCATGAAAAGACAATAATGAGTCATATTCACATCAAACAAACTTGGGTCCATTACCCAAACCTTTGTTCTACAGGACTTTCTTCAAGGTTTGACTTCAATGACAGCCAACCTTAATCAACATTGGTTTACGGAGAAAAACGATCGATAGTCGATGATCGGTGATCGGGCATCAAGAATATCGGTGAGAAGGTTTGGTTCGCATAGAAAATCATGTCCTTGATTTACGATCATCGATAGAAAGGATATCTATGGTCCATAATTCTCTCGAGTTGATATCGATGGTGGAGATCACACTGAAGGAAAATTGTTCCACGATTTCAAAAAATAAATAAAATTCTGGGGCCACTTTCGTATTTTGGACATAACTGGAGCATATTAATTCATATTGAGATGAAAATTATTTTTTTTGTCCATGGATAGGGGATCTACAAGAGTGCCAGAGAGGGACATTGTCTAATTCTGCTTGGATTTGTCAGAAAATGTAAAATAGTGGTTTTTAAAGATATAGGTCCAAATCATTGACAAGGGTCCAGATTCAGCTAAAACTATTGGAGAGAGTCCAAAAATAATACATGGAAATAAACCATGACGTAACTGAATAAATCCCAAGGGGATTGGAATGGGGATGCTAAAATAGGCAAAAATCCACTATTATGGGCCACTTTTTGGGGATTTTTGAGATTTTCGAAGCAGGAAAAGTGACCCTAGATCACAAAATTGGAAAATTTTATTTACTCAACATTTTATATAATCATCAAAAATAAAAACTTTGATTTAGCGAAATTTTTCCAGAAGTGCATAGATTGTGAGATAGTTGGTTTTGCTAAAAATTCCAAGTCTGGAAAAAGGGGTGAAAAAGGACAAAGTTGCAAATTCCAGATTGTTGCGTTTTTTTACTGGAGCATCAGATTAAACTTTTGAGAGATTTTATGAATTCTATGTAATTATTATTATCTATGTCTCATACAAAATTTTCTCTAGTTCCAGAAATATTTTCTTCTATAGTTGACAGAAGTTGGTGTTTCCGTAAAATTACATCAGTGGAGAAAATGCACAAAAAGGATGAAAGTGGCTTTTTCAGGAAGCCATAGATTTCAACTCAGATATCATATTGGGGCATGAGTATAGTCTTTGGAAATATGATTTAGTGGATAATAACTTACGATTATTATAATTTGGATAATGAAGATATATTTCTTCATGAATTGAGCAGAAAAAAGGACATGTAGCATTAATCGACAAAATTTTTGATATGCATAAACAAAAATGGGTGCTTGCACATTTTGCAGAATTAGAGATTTAATCGGATAAATTCAAGCCTAAGATTAGATATCAAATTCATGTAAGCATGATAGATCTTGTAAAATTTAGCTGAGGTAATAAAGAGTTACATGGAAAATAATGAAAAGTGGATAAAGAACTAAAGAAGAGTGGAACAAAAGAATTATTATTCACCTGCTACAGAATCATAATGAATTCCAAGGCACGACAACAAAATAATACTCACATATGACATGAATCCTGTGGGGGAAGAATGTCATTAGTGGGCATATAAAGGAAAAGTAAGACTCCTTAACCTTGAAGGTAGAGATGTGTAGATAGTTTCAAAGCTTGATGTGAAGGAGAACAAGGAGCTTAGGAGGTGAGGTGTGAATCATCGCTATGTGAAAAGAATAGAAGTGATTATGAATAATTTTTTAGCTACAACCTAGCTACTTTGTATAAAATTACTCAGAGCAAGAAATCCACTTATGATATCATAGTTCGCAGTGGAAGCAAGATACAACGCAAAAATCAAGGATAGATTAATGAAGGTTCTCTCACTTGAAAAGTGCCACTTAATGAAAATAGACTTCCATTGGGAATTATGTTGAGTAGGAAAAGTATGGATTCATAGAGAATTGTCCAATGAAGTAATCCAATGGACAACTGAAAGTAGAAGTAATAGTAGAGATGTGGAATTATTATGGGAAAGTTGGTTAAGGGATGTTGTAATAGTAGAGTGATGGAATGTTGTGAGATACCTCATTCCAAGGTGTTGGAATGTTTCATAAAGGTAAATTTTGGATATGACTTCATAAGAGAAGATGTTGCAAATAGAACACACAGGTTGGATTGCAGAATGGCCAAGTGGAACTTGGCTTAAAAGTGTTTAGACCATGTAACAATAGTGTATATGAGCATGAGAATGGGAGCACACAAGGAAACAAGGATCTGAAGGAATTCAAGGACAACCAGCTACAACATAAACAAATAAATAAATATGAGTGCATGATGCATACAATGAAGTTAGAATGCATATGCATTAATAGGCATGATAACAATGAATGATTGGTGCATATGGGTGTGCATTTGTGCATATGCACATGCTTAAATATGCTTATGGAATGCTTGTGGACTTAGAATAGTATATTATTATGCAATAATGATGTTATGTTATTGAATATAACTAATGATGGATTTTGTATTCAAGGAAATGATAAATCATGGTTTAAAATGTGGATGTTGTTGTTTTTTATGACTTCCATCTAGGTGAAGACCCATGATGATGGTAGGAATGGTTATCAAAAGGATGGAAAGGGAATCATGTGAGCTTCTACAAATACCGATCGATCAAATAACATCAAGTAGATTGATAACATCCATGCAGGTATGCATTTGGTTACTTCTGATGCATAAATGTTGAAATCAATTAAGGTAACAATTCCCTCGGTTAATTTTTATATATTTAAATTGATATGTAATGGCCAAATGCATAGAGTATGTAAATGTTTTTGATGCTATAATGATTTTAGATAAAATGATTAGTTTGATGTTGTGATATGATTAGTTATGAGATCATAACCATGTCAAATCAGAATACATACTCTTTCTATAGAAATGAACACCCATAGATATATTCATGTGTGAGATCATGATATGGTTGGATATGAAAGGGCTATAGCGCTATGTGAGTGCTCAATGGTAACTATTGTAGATATTATGTTTGGACTGCAACCTTTTTGACGACACTAAAGAGCACTTAGGAATTATATTATTGGTGTTGTGTTTGGGTTGAAAAGGAAGGTATCCAAAAAGTAATGCAGGCAGTAGGAAGTTTGTGGATGATATGTTGAGGCGTTGGCCAAACCTTCCATCTTACCGCAGTGGAATGCATGACATAGTTATGTGGTATTATGTAGTCAATGCGGGGATGCATTGTGTAGATGTGGCCATGGGTATTGGAACCTTGATTTTTATTGTTTTATTGGTAATTATTTGGTTCCTTATGAAAAGAATGTGGTGCTAAAAATACATAATGATGGATAGCTATACAATATTTAATATGAATACTAGTTGAAGGTGATTGAATTGTTGGTGTTACAATTTTGAGATCACGTTTTGGAGCTATTGAAAATGTTGCAAGTGGTATTAAGTGAATTATTGAATGCATTTTGGTGAATGCGTGTATATAATATAAGGAATATAAATGATTATGCTAACAACTTAAATGATGTGAGTATTGATAAATCACGAAGTTGAGAACACTTCAGGAGTTGTTAGATATTGAAACACGAAAGTTGTAGGTTAAAGTAGCTACATAATTATAAATTATAGAAAAGATATGTTGAGGGAACAGAGTAATAACAATATTGATGTCTAGAAGAAAGAAAATATTTGTTGATAATACATGTGTAGAGAATGATGGGTTCATTCTAGTTAATAGTTGAATTCCATTTTAATGTCAATAATGGATGGAAATGATTGAATTGTTGGTAAATTTCAATTATGAGATCATTTCATGAACTATTGAAAATGTGCATGAGTAATAACAATCTTGTTTGTCTGCAAAGGAAATTGCAGAAAGAATGGTCTTGTATATG
>ML852147.1:8598-22635 GCA_009831015.1 Picea engelmannii
TAAGCTGGTCTAGGATGAGCTAGGCCAAGCTAAGCTAAGCTAAGCTAGGCTGTGCTAGGCTAGGCTGTGCTAGGCTAGGCTAGGCTAGACTAGGTAGAGTAGTCTAGGCTAGGCTAGGCCAGAATAGGTAGAGTAGGCTAGGTAGAGTAGGCTAGGCTAGGCTAGGCTAGATAGAGTAGGCTAGGCAAAGCTAGGTTAAGTAGGGTAGGCTAGGATAGAGTAGGCGAGGCTAGGTAGAGTAGGCCAGGATAGAGTAGGCTAGGCTAGGTAAGGCTTGGTAGAGTAGGCTGGACTAGGCTAGGCTAGGCTAGAGTAGGCTAGGCTAGGTAGAGTAGGCTAGGCTAGGATAGAGTAGTCTAAGATAGATAGAGTAGGCTAGGATAGAGTAGGTTAGGCTAAGCTAGTCTAGGCAAGGTAGAGTAGGCTATGTAGAGTAGACTAGGCTAAGCTAGACTAGGCTAGAGTAGGCTAGGCTAGGCTAGGCTAGGCTAGGTAGAGTAGTCTAGGATAGAGTAGGTGAGGCTAGGTAGAGTAGTCTAGGCCAGGCTAGGCTAGTTAGAGTAGGATAGGATAGAGTAGGTTAGGCTAGGCTAGGCTAGGTAGAGTATGTTGGGTAGAGTAGACTAGAGTAGGGTAGGCTAGGTAGAGTAGTCTAGGCTAGGATTGGATATGATAGAATAGGCTAGGTAGGCTAGGCTAGATAGAGTAGGCTAGGCTAGGCTAGGCTAGGTAGAGTAGGCTAGGCTAGGCTAGGATAGGATAGAGTAGGCTAGGCTAGGTAGAGTAGGATAGGCTAGGCTAGGCTAGGCAGAGTAGGCTAAAGTAGGCTAGGGTAGGTAGAGTAGGCTAGGTTATACTAGGTTAGGTAGAGTAGGCTAGGCTAGGCTAGGTAGAGTAGGCTAGAGTAGGGTAGGCTAGGTAGAATAGGCTATGCTAGACTAGGATAGGATAAAGTTGTCTAGGTAGAGTAGGAAAGGTTAGGCTAAGTAGAGTAGGCTAGGCTAGACTAGGTTAGGTAGAGTAGGCTATGCTAGGCTATGTATAGTAGGCTAGAGTAGGGCAGGCTAGGTAGAGTAGGCTAGGCTAGGTTAGGATATGATAAAGTAGTTTAGGTAGAGTAGGAAAGGCTAGGTTAGGATATGATAAAGTAGTTTAGGTAGAGTAGGAAAGGCTAGGCTAGGTAGAGTAGGCTAGGCTAGACTAGGTAGAGTAGGCTAGGCTAGGTATAGTAGGCTAGTCTAAGCTAGCATAGGATAGAGTAAGATAGGTAGAGTAGGTCAGGCTAGGCTAGGCTAGTTAGAGTAGGCTAGTCTAGGTTAGGCTAAGTAGAGTAGGTTAGGTAGAGTAGGCTAGAGTAGGCTAGGCTAGGTAGAGTAGGCTAGGTAGAGTAGGCTAGGCTAGGCTAGGCTAGGTAGAGTAGGCTAAGCTAGGTAGAGTAGGCTAGGCTAAGTAGAGTAGGCTAAGTAGAGTAGGCTAGGCTAGGCTCGGTAGAGTAGGCTAGGCTAGTTAGAGTAGGCTAGGTAGAGTAGTCTAGGCTAGGCTAGCATAGGATAGGGTAGGATAGGTAGAGTAGGCCAGGCTAGGCTAGGCTAGGTAGAGTAGGCTAGGCTTGGTTAGGCTAGGTAGAGTAGGCTAGGCTAGGCCAGGATAGGATAAAATAGGCTAGGCTAGGCTAGGTAGAGTAGGCTAGGATAAGTAGAGTAGGCTTGGTAGAGTAGGCTAGGCTAGGTAGGCTAGGCTAGGCTAGGCTAGGAGAGGATAGAGTATGCTAGGTAGAGTAGGTAAGGCTGGGCTAAGCTAGGTAGAGTAGACTAGATTCGACTAGGCTAGTTAGAGTAGGATAGGATAGAGTAGGCTAGGTTTAGTAGGCTAGGCTAGGCTACGTAGAATAGGCTAGGCTAGGTAAGAGTAGCTAGGCTAGGTAGAGTAGGCTAGGCTAGGCTAGGTAAGAGTAGCTAGGCTAGGTAGAGTAGGCTAGGCTAGGCTAGGATAGGTAGAGTAGGCTAGGCTAGGCTAGGTAAGAGTAGCTAGGCTAGGTAGAGTAGGCTAGGCTAGGCTAGGATAGGAATGAGTAGGCTAGGTAAGGTAGGCTAGGCTAGGTAGAGTAGGCTAGGCTAGGCTAAGCAAGGTAGAGTAGGCTAGGCTAGGCTATGATAGGATAGAGTAGGGTAGGGTAGGCTAGGTTAGGTAGAGTAGGCTAGGCTTGGTAGAGTAGGCTAGGCTGGGCTAGGATAGGATAGAGTAGGCTAGGCTAGGCTAGGTAGAGTAGGCTAGAGTAGGCTAGGCTAGGTAGAGTGGTCTTGGCTAGGATAGGATAGGATAGAGTAGGCTAGGCTAGGTAGAGTAGGCTAGAGTAGGCTAGGCTAAGTATAGTAGGGTAGCCTAGGCTAGGATAGGATAGAGTAGGCCAGGTTAGGTAGAGTAGGTTAGGTTAGGCTAGGCTAAGTAGAGTAGGCTAGAGTAGGCTAGGCTAGGCAAGGATATGATAGAGTAGGCTAGGCTAGGTAGTGCAGGCTAGGATATGCTAGGCTAGGTAGAGTAGGTTAGAGTAGGTCAGGCTAGGAAGAGTAGGTTAGGCTAGGCTAGGAGAGGATAGAGAAGGCTAGGTAGAGTAGGCTAGGTTAGGCTAGGCTGGGATAGAGTAGGCTAGGTAGAGTAGGCTAGGCTAGGTATAGTAGGCTAGGCTAGGATAGGATAGGATAAAGTAGGTTAGGTAGAGTAGGCTAGGCTAGGTAGGCTATGCTAGGTAGAGTAGGCTAGGATAGGCTAGGCTAGGTAGAGTAGGCTAGGCTAGGCTAGGCTAGGTAGAGTAGGCTAGGCTAGTTTATTCTAGGTAGAGTGGGCTTGGTTGAGTAGGCTAGTCTAGGTAATGTAGGCTAGGCTAGGCTAAGATAGGATAGAGTAGGCTGGGTTAGGCTTGGTTGAGTAGGCTAGGCTAAGTAGAGTAGGCTAGGCTAGGCTAACATAGGATAGAGTAAGCTAGGCTAGACTAGGATAGGTAGAGTAGACTAGCGTAGGTAGAGTATGCTAGAGTAGGCTAGGCTAGGTAGAGTAGGCTAGGCTAGGCTAGACTAGGATAGGATAGAGTAGGGTAGGTAGAGTAGGCTAGGCTAGGCTAGACTAGGATAGGATAGAGTAGGGTAGGTAGAGTAGTCTAGGCTAGGCTAGGCTAGGCTATGTATAGTAGGTTAGACTAGGCTAGGCAAGGCTAGGTAGGCTAGGGTAGGTAGAGTAGGCTAGGCTAGGTGAGGATAGGATAGAGTAGGTTAGGCTAGGCTAGGT
This sequence comes from Picea engelmannii, assembly GCA_009831015.1. NCBI lineage: Eukaryota > Viridiplantae > Streptophyta > Pinopsida > Pinales > Pinaceae > Picea > Picea engelmannii. The sequence continues at coordinate 11,881 of ML852147.1, forward strand.
AGAGTAGGTTGGCTAGGCTTGGCTAGGTAGAGTAGGCTAGGAGGAGTAGGCTAGAGTAGGCTAGGCTAGGTAGAGTAGGCTAGGTTAGGCTAGGATATGATAGAATAGGCTAGGCAAGGCTAGGCTAGGTAGATTAGGCTAGAGTAGGCTAGACTAGGTAGAGAAGGCTAGGGTAGACTAGGCTAGGATAGAGTAGGGCTAGGCTTGGCTAGGATAGGATAGAGTAGGCTAGGCTAGGCTAGGTAGATTAAGCTATAGTAGGCTAGGCTAGGTAGAGTCGGATAGGTATAGTAGGCTAGGTTAGGATAGAGTAGACTAGTCTAGGCTAGGTAGAGTAGGCTAGGCTAGGCTAGGATATGATAGACTAGGCTAGGTAAGGTAGGGTAGGGTAGGCCAGGTTAGGTTAGGTAGACTAGGCTAGGCTAGGCTAAGAAGAGTAGGCTAGAGTAGGTTAGGTTAGGTAGAGTAGGCTAGGCTAGGCTAAGATAGGATAGAGTAGACTAGGCTATGTAGAGTAGGCTAGGCTAGGGTAGGATAGGAAAGAGTAGGCTAGGTAGAGTAGGCTAGGCTAGGTAGAGTAGCCTAGGCTAGGTAGAGTAGTCTAAGCTAGGTTAAGCGAAGCAAAGCTAGGCTAAGCTAAGGTAAGCTAGGCTAAGCTAAGCTAAGCTAAGCTAGGCTAGGCTAGGCTAAGCAAGGCTAAGCAAGGCTAGGCTAAGCTAGGCTAGGCAAGCCTAGGCTACGCTAAGCTATGCTAAGCTAGACTAAGCAAGGCTAGGCTAATAAAAGCTAAGCTAGGCTAGGCTAAGCTAGGCTAGGCAAAGCTAGGTAAGGCAAAGCTAGGCTAAGCTATGCAAAGCTAGGCTAGGCTAGGCTAGCCTAGGCGATGCTAAGCAAAGCTATGCAAATTTAGGCTAAGCTAGGCTAAGCTAAGCGAAGATAAGCTAGGCTAAGCTAAGCTAAGATAAGCTAGGCTAAGCTAAGCTAGGCTAAGCTAGGCTAGGCTAGGCTTGGCTAGGCTTGGCTAGGCTAAGCTAAGATAGGCTAGGCAAAGCTAGGCTAAGCTAAGCGAAGCAAAGCTAGGCTAAGCTAGGCTAAGCTAAGCTAAGCTAAGCTAGGCTTAGAGTAGGCTAGGATAGGCTAGGCTAAGCTAGTCTTAGAGTAGACTAATCTAGGTAGAGTAGTCTAGGCTAGGCTAGGCTAGACTATGTAGAGTAGGCTAGGCTAGGCTAGGCTAGATAGAGTAGGCTAGACTAGGAGAGAGTAGGCTAGGCAAGGCTAGGCTAGGATAGAGTAGGCGAGGCTAGGTAGAGTAGGCCATGATAGAGTAGGCTAGGCTATGCTAGGCTAGGTAGAGTAGGCTAGAGTAGGCTAGGCTAAGTATAGTAGGCTAGCCTAGACTAGAATAGGATAGAGTAGGCTAGGCTAGGTAGAGTAGGTTAGGCTAGGCTAGGCTAAGTAGAGTAGGCAGGTAGAGTAGGCTAGAGTAGGCTTGGTTAGGCTAGGATATGATCAAGTAGGCTAGGATATGATAGAGTAGGCTAGGCTAGGCTAGGTAGAGTAGGCTGGGATATGCTAGGCTAGGTAGAGTAGGTTAGAGTAGGCCAGGCTAGGAAGATTAGGCTAGGCTAGGATAGGATAGAGTAGGCTAGGCTAGGCACGGCTGGGTAGAGTAGGCTAGGCTAGGTAGAGTAGGTTAGGCTAGGCAAGCGTAGGATAGAGTAGGCTAGGCTAGGTTAGGCTAGGTAGAGTAGGCTAGAGTAGGCTAGGCTAAGGATAGGCTAGGATAGAGTAGGCTAGGCTAGGCTAGGTAGAGTAGTCTAGGCTAGGCTAAGATAGGATAGAGTAGACTAGGCTAGGTAGAGTAGGCTAGGCTAGGGTAGGATAGGATAGAGTAGGCTAGGCTAGGTTAGGCTAGGCTGGGTAGTGTAGGCTAGGCTAGGTAGAGTAGTCTAAGCTAGGCTAAGCGAAGCAAAGCTAGGCTAAGCTAAGCTAGGCTAAGCAAGGCTAAGCTAAGCTAAGCTAAGCTAGGCTAAGCTAGGCTAAGCAAGGTTAGGCTAAGCTAGGCTATGCAAGGCTAGGCTAGGATAAGCTATGCTAAGCTAGGCTAAGCAAGGCAAGGCTAAGAAAAGCTAAGCTAGGCTAGGCTAAGCTAGGCTAAGTTAAGCTAAGCTAGGCAAAGCTAGGCAAGGCAAAGCTTGGCTAAGCTAGGCAAAGCTAGGTTAGGCTAGGCTAGGCTAGGCGATGCTAAGCAAAGCTAGRCAAAGCTAGGCAAAGCTAAGCAAAKCTAAGCTAAGCTAAGCTGAGATAATCTAGGCTAAGCTAAGCTAACCTAGGCTAGGCAAAGCTAACCTAGGYTAGGCTAAGCTAACCTAGGCTAGGCAAAGCTAGGCTAAGCTAAGCTAGACTAAGCTAGCATTAGCTAGGCTGAGGTAGGGTAAGCTAGGTAGAGTAGGCTAGGCTAGGCAATGATAGAGACGACTAGGCTAGGCAAGGTTAGGTAGAGTAGGCTAGAGTAGGCTAGGCTAGGTAAAGTAGGTTAGGCTAGGTAGAGTAGGTTAGGCTAGGTAGATTATGCTAGGCTAGGTTAGGATAGGATAGAGTAGGCTAGGTAGAGTAGGTTGGCCAGGCTAGGCTAGGTAGAGTAGGCTAGGAGGAGAAGGCTAGAGTAGGCTAGGCTAAGTAGAGTAGGCTACGCTAGTCTAGGATATGATAGAGTAGGCTAGGTAGAGTAGGCTACGCTAGGCTAAGCTAGGTAGAGTAGGGTAGAGTAGGCTATGCTAGGTATTGTAGACTAGGCTAGGCTAGGATAGGATAGAGTAGGCTAGGCTAGCCTAGGATATGGTAGAGGAGGCTAGGTAGAGTAGGCTAGGTTAGGCTAGGTTAGGTAGAGTAAGCTGGGCTAGGCTAGGCTAGGTAGAGTAGGATAGATTAGGCTAGGCTATTTAGAGTAGGCTAGGCTAGGCTAGGTTAGGATAGAGTATCTAGGTAGAGTACGCTAGGCTAGGCTAGGTAGAGTAGGCTAGGCTAGGCTAGCATAGGCTAGGCTAGGCTAGGTAGAGTAGGTTAGAGTAGGCTAGGATATGATAGGATAGGAAAGAGTAGGTTAGGTAGAGTAGACTAGGCTAGGTAGAGTAGGCTAAGCTAGGCTAGGCTCGGCAAGGTAGAGTAGGCTAGAGTAGGCTAGGCTATGGTGGGCTAGGATAGGTTAGAGTAGGATAGGTAGAGTAGGCTAGGCTAGGCTAGGCTAGGTAGAGTAGGCTAGGCTAGGTAGAGTAGGCTAGAGTAGTCTAGGCTAGGCTAGGCTAGGCAAAGCTAGACCAGGCTAGGCAAAGCTAGACTAGACTAAGCTAAGCAAGGCGAGGCTAAGCTATCCTAGGTAAAGCTAGGCTAGGCTAAGCAAAGCTAGGCTAAGCTAGGGTAAACTAGGCTAGGCTAATCTAGGCTAGGTAGAGTAGGCTAGAGTAGGCTAGGCTTGGTAGAGTAGGCTAGGCTAGGATAGGATAGGATATAGTAGGCTAGGCTAGGTTAGGTAGAGTAGGCTAGGTAGAGTAGGCTAGGTAGAGTAGTCTTGGCTAGGATATGATAGGATAGGCTAGGCTAGGCTAGGTTTGGCTAGGCTTGGCCAGGGTAAGCTAGGCTAAGTTAAGCTAGGCTAGACAAAGCTAGGCTAAGATAAGCAAAGCAAAGCTAGGCTAAGCTAGGCTAAGCTAGGCTAAGCTAAACTAATCTAAGCTAGGCTAAGCTAGGCTTAGAGCAGGCTAGGATAGGCTAGGATAGGCTAGGCTAAGCTAGACTTAGAGTAGGCTAGGCTAGGTAGAGTATTCTAAGCTAGGCTAGGCTAGACTAGGTAGAGTAGGCTAGGCTAGGATAGGCTAGATAGAGTAGGCTAGGCTAGGAGAGAGTAGGCTAGGTAAGGCTAGGCTGGGTAGGGTAGGCTAGGATATAGTAGGCGAGACTAGGTAGAGTAGGCCAGGATAGAGTAGGCTAGGCTAGGTAGAGTAGGCTAGAGTAGGCTAGGCTAGGTAGAGTAGGCTAGGCTAGGTAGAGTAGGCTAGAGTAGGCTAGGCTAGGTAGAGTAGGCTAGGCTAGGATAGAGTAGTCTAAGCTAGATAGAGTAGGCTAGGCTAGGCTAGTCTAGGTAAGGTAGAGTAGGATAGGTAGAGTAGACTAGGCTAACCTAGGCTAGACTAGAGTAGGCTAGGCTAGGTAGAGTAGGCTAGGATAGAGTAGGTGAGGCCAGGTAGAGTAGTCTAGGCCATGCTAGGATAGGTAGAGTAGGATAGGATAGAGTAGGCTAGGCTAGGCTAGGCTAGGTAGAGTATGCTGGGTAGAGTAGGCTAGGCTAGGCTAGGCTACGTAGAGTAGGCTAGGCTAGGCTAGGATAGGATAAAGTAGGCTAGGCTAGGTAGAGTAGGATAGGCTAGGCTAGGTTAGGCAGAGTAGGCTAAACTAGGCTAGTCTAGGTAGAGTAGGCTAGGCTAGGTAGAGTAGGCTAGGCTAGAGTAGGCTAGGCTAGACTAGGTTAGGTAGAGTAGGCTAGGCTAGGATAGGCTAGGTAGAGTAGGATAAACTAGTCTAGGCTAGGCTAAGTAGAGTAGGCTAGGTAGAATAGGCTAGAGTAGGCTAGGCTAGGTAGAGTAGGCTTGGTAGAGTAGGCTAGGCTAGGCTAGGTAGAGTAGGTTTGGTAGAGTAGGCTAGGCTAGGTAGAGTAGGCTAGGCTATGCTAGGATAGGATAGAGTAGGCTAGGTAGAGTAGGCTAGGCTAGGATGAGTAGGTTAGACTAGGATAAGTAGAGTAGGCTAGAGTAGGCTAGGCTAGGTAGATTAGGCTAGGCTAGGATAGGATATCATAGATTAGGTTAGGTAGAGTAGGTTAGGCTAGGCTAGGTAGAGTAGGCTAGGCCAGGCTAGGATAGGATAGAGTAGGCTAGGTGAGGTAGGCTAGGCTTGGCTAGGCTAGGTAGAGTAGGCTATACGCTAGATAGAGTAGGCTAGAGTAGGTTAGGCTAGGTAGAGTAGGCAAGGCTAGCCTAAGATAGGATAGAGTATGCTAGACTAGGCTAGGCTAGGTAGAATAGGCTAGGCTGGGTAGAGTAGGCTAGGTAGACTAGGCTAGAGTAGGCTAGGCTAGGTAGAGTAGGCTAGGGAAGGTAGAGTAGACTAGGCTTGGCTAGGATAGGATAGAGTAGGCTAGGTAGAGTAGGCTAGGTTGGGCTAGGTAGAGTAGGTTGGGCTAGGCTAGGCTATGATAAGTAGAGTAGGGTAGGTAGAGTAGGCTAGGCTAGGTTAGGATAATATAGAGTAGGTTACGCTAGGCTAGGTAGAGTAGGCTAGGCTAGGCTAGACTAGGTTGAGTTGGCTAGGATAAAGTAAGCTAGGCTAGAGTAGGCTAGTATAGGATAGGTAGAGTAGGCTAGTATAGGCTAGGCTAGGTAGAGTAGGCTAGATTAGGCTAGGCTAGGTAGAGTAAGCTAGGATAGGCTAGGCTAGGTAGAGTAGGCTAGAGTAGGCTAGGCTAAGATAGGATATGATAGAGTAGGCTAGGCTAGGCTACGCTAGTCTAGGTAGATTAGGCTTGGTAGAGTAGGCTAGAGTAGGCTAGGCTAGGTAGAGTAGGCTATGCTAGGGTAGGCTAGGCTAGGATAGAGTAGGCTAGGTTAGGCTAGTCTAGGTCGAGTAGGCTAGGCTAGGTAGAGTAGGCTAGAGTAGGCTAGGCTAGGCTAGGATAGAGTAGTTTAGGATAGGTAGAGTAGGCTAGGCTAGGCTAGATAGAGTAGGTTTGGTAGAGTAGGCTAGAGTAGGCTAGGCTAGGTAGAGTAGGCTAGGCTATGCTAGGATAGGATAGAGTAGGCTAGGTAGAGTAGGCTAGGCTAGGCTAGGCTAGGATGAGTAGGTTAGACTAGGACAAGTAGAGTAGGCTAGAGTAGGCTAGGCTAGGTAGATTAGGCTAGGCTAGGATAGGATATCATAGATTAGGTTAGGTAGAGTAGGCTAGGCTAGGTTAGGTAGAGTAGGATAGGCCAGGCTAGGATAGGATAGAGTAGGCTAGGTAAGGTAGGCTAGGCTTGGCTAGGCTAGGTAGAGTAGGCTATACGCTAGATAGAGTAGGCTAGAGTAGGTTAGGCTAGGTAGAGTAGGCTAGGCTAGCTTAAGATGGGATAGAGTATGCTAGACTAGGCTAGGCTAGGTAGAATAGGCTAGGCTGGGTAGAGTAGGCTAGGTAGAGTAGGCTAGAGTAGGCTAGGCTAGGTAGAGTAGGCTAGGGAAGGTAGAGTAGACTAGGCTTGGCTAGGATAGGATAGAGTAGGCTAGGTAGAGTAGGCTAGGCTAGGCTAGGTAGAGTAGGTTGGACTACGCTAGGCTATGATAGGTAGAGTAGGCTAGGTAGAGTAGTTTAGGCTAGGTTAGGATAATATAGAGTAGGTTAAGCTAGGCTAGGTAGAGTAGGCTAGGCTAGGCTAGACTAGGTTGAGTTGGCTAGGATAAAGTAAGCTAGGCTAGAGTAGGCTAGTATAGGATAGGTAGAGTAGGCTAGTATAGGCTAGGCTAGGTAGAGTAGGCTAGAGTAGGCTAGGCTAGGTAGAGTAAGCTAGGTTAGGCTAGGCTAGGTAGAGTAAGCTAGGATAGGCTAGGCTAGGTAGAGTAGGCTAGAGTAGGCTAGGCTAAGATAGGATAGGATAGAGTAGGCTAGGCTAGGCTACGCTAGTCTAGGTAGATTAGGCTTGGTAGAGTAGGCTAGAGTAGGCTAGGCTAGGTAGAGTAGGCTAGGCTAGGATAGGTAGAGTAGGCTAGGTTAGGCTAGTCTAGGTAGAGTAGGCTAGGCTAGGTAGAGTAGGCTAGAGTAGGCTAGGCTAGGCCAGGATAGAGTAGTTTAGGATAGGTAGAGTAAGCTAGGCTAGGCTAGGCAAAGCTAGGCTAGGCCAGGCAAAGCTAGACTAGGCTAGGCTAAGCAAGGCTAAGCAAGGCGACGCTAAGCTATGCTAGGCAAAGCTAGGCTAGGCTAGGTAGAGTAGGTTTGGTAGAGTATGCTAGAGTAGGCTAGGCTAGGTAGAGTAGGCTAGGCTAGGCTAGGATAGTATAGAGTAAGCTAGGTAGAGTAGGCTAGGTTAGGCTAGACTAGGCTAAGTAGAGTAGGCTAGGTAGAGTAGGCTAGGCTAGGTAGAGTAGGCTAAGCTAGGTTAGGCTAAGCTAGGCTAGGCAAAACTAGGCTAGGCAAAGCTAGGCTAGACTAGGCTAGGCTAGGTTATGCTAAGTAATGCTAGGCAAAGCTAGGCTAAGCAAGGCTAAGCTAAGCGAAGCTAAGCTAGGATAAGCTAAGCTAAGATAAGCTAGGCTAAGCTAAGATAGACTAAGCTAGGCTAGGCTATGCTAGGCTAGGTTTGGCTAGGCTAAGTGAGGCTAAGCTAAGCTAAGCTAAGCTTTGCTTAGAGTAGGCTAGGATAGCCTAGGCTAAGCTAGACTTAGAATAGGCTATGATAGGCTAGGCTAGGTAGAGTAGTCTAGGCTAGGCTAGGCTAGACTAGGTAGTGTAGGCTAGGTAGAGTAGGTTAGGCTAGGCTAGGCTAGATAGAGTAGGCTAGGCAAGGCTAGGCTAGATAGGATAGGGTAGGGTAGGGTAGGGTAGGTAGGGTAGGCTAGGTAGGTAGGCAAGGCTAGGCTAGGCTATGATAAGATAGAGTAGACTAGGCTAGGTAGAGTAGGATAGGCTAGGCTAGGCTAGGCAGAGTAGGCTAAAGTAGGCTAGGCTAGGTAGAGTAGGCTACGCTAGACTAGGCTAGGCTAGACTATGTTAGGTAGAGTAGGCGAGGCTTGGCTAAGTAGAGTAGGCTAGAGTAGGGTAATCTAGGTTGAGTAGGCTAGGCTAGACTAGGATAGGATAAAGTAGTCTAGGTAGAGTAGGAAAGGCTAGGCTAGGTAGAGTAGGCTAGAGTAGGGCAGGCTATGCTAGAATAGGATAAAGTAGTCTAGGTAGAGTAGGAAACGCTAGGCTAGGCTAAGTTAGGCTATGTAGAGTAGGCTAGAGTTGGTAGAGTAGTCTAGGCTAGACTAGGCTAGGGTAGAGTAGACTAGTCTAGGCTAGGTAGAGTAGGCTAGGCTAGGTAGAGTAGGCTAGGCTAGGCTAAGTAGAGTAGGCTAGGTAGAGTAGGCTAGAGTAGGCTAGGCTAGGTAGAGTAGGGTTGGTAGAGTAGGCTAGGCTAGGCTAGGCTAGGCTAGAGTAGGCTTGGTAGAGTAGGCTAGAGTAGGCTAGGCTAGACTAGGATAGGATAGAGTACACTAGGTAGAGTAGGCTAGGCTAGTCTAGGCTCGGTAGAGTAGGCTAGACTAGGCTAGACTAGGCTAAGTAGAGTAGGCTAGGTAGAGTAGGCTAGAGTAGGCTAGGCTACGTAGAGTAGGCTAGGCTAGGATAGTATAGTATAGAGTAGGCTAGGTAGAGTAGGCTAGGCTAGGCTAGGATAAGATGGAGTAGGCTAGGCTGGGCTAGGCTAGGTAGAGTAGGCTAGGCTAGGCTAAGATAGGATAGAGTATGCTAGGCTAGGCTAGGCTAGGTAGAATAGGCTAGGCTGGGTAGAGTAGGGTAGGTAGAGTAGGCTAGAGTAGGCTAGGCTAGGATATGATAGAGTAGGCTAGGTAGAGTAGGCTAGGCTAGGGTAGGTAGAGTAGGTTATGCTAGGCTAGGCTAGCATAGGTAAAGTAGGCTAGGCTAGATTAGGATAAGATAGAGTAGGCTAGGCTAGGCTAGGTAGAGTAGGTCAGGAGGAGTAGGCTAGAGTAGGCTAGGGTAGGCTAGGATATGATAGAGCAGGTTAGGTAGAGTAGACTAGGGTAGGCTAGGCTAGGTAGAGTAGGCTAGAGTAGGCTAGGCTAGGTAGAGTAGGCTAGGCTAAGCTAGGTTAGGATATAGTAGGCTAGGATAGGGTAGGGTAGGATAGAGTAGGCTAAGATAGGGTAGGGTAGGTAGGCTAGGCTAGGCTAGGTAGGTTAGGCTAGGTAGAGTAGGCTAGAGTAGGCTAGGTAGAGTAGGCTAGGCTAAGCTAGGATAGGATAGAGTAGGCTACTCTAGGCTAGGCTAGGTAGCGTATGCTAGAGTAGGCTAGGATATGATAGAGTAGGCTATGTAGAGTAGGCTAGGCTAGAATAGGTAGAGTAGGCTTGGTAGATTTGGCTAGACTAGGCTAGGCTAGGTAGAGTAGGCTAGACTAGGCTAGGAGAGGATAGAGTACGCTAGGTAGAGTAGTCTAGGCTAGGCTTAGCTAGGTAGAGTACGCTAGGTAGAGTAGGCTAGATTAGGCTAGGCTAGGTAGAGTAGGCTAGGCTAGGTTAGGATAGGATAGAGTAGGCTAGGTAGAGTAGGCTAGAGTAGGCTAAAGTAGGCTAGGCTAGGTAGAGTAGGCTAGGGTAGGATAGGATAGAGTAAGCTAGGTAGAGTAGGCTAGAGTAGGCTAGAGTAGGCTAGGCTAGGTAGAGTAGGCTAGGATAGGATAGGATACAGTAGGCTAGGCTAGATAGAGTAGGCTAAGTACAGTAGGCTAGAGTAGGCTAGGCTAGGCTAGGATAGGATAGAGTAGGCGAGGTAGAGTAGGCTAGGCTAGGCTAGGCTAGGTAGAGTAGGCTAGGGTAGGCTAGGCTAGGTAGAGTAGGCTAGGCTAGGAGAGGATAGATTAGGCTAGGTAGAGTAGGCTAGGGTAGGCTAGGCTAGGCTATGTAGAGTAGGCTAGGATAGGTTAGGCTAAGCTAGACTTAGAGTAGGCTAGGATAGGCTAGGCTAGGTAGAGTAGTCTAGGCCCGGCCAGGCTAGACTAGGTAAAGTAGGCTAGGCTAGTCTAGGCTAAATAGAGTAGGCTAGGCTAGGAGCGATTAGGCTAGGTAGAGTAGGTTAGGATAGAGTAGGCGAGGCTAGGTAGATTAGGCCAGGATAGAGTAGGCTAGGCTAGGCTAGACTATAGGTAGAGTAGGCTAGACTAGGTTAGGTAGAGTAGGCTTGGCTAGGTAGAGTAGGCTAAAGTAGGCTAGGCTAGGTAGAGTAGGCTAGGCTAGGATAGAGTAGTCTAAGCTAGATAGAGTAGGCTAGGCTAGGTAGAGTAGGCTAGGCTAGGGTAGTCTAGGCAAAGCTAGGCAAGGAAAAGCTAGGCTAAGCTAGGCAAAGCTAGGGTAGGCTAGGCAAAGCTAGGCAAAGCTAGGCTAAGCTAAGCGAAGCTAAGCTAGGCTAAGCTAAGCTAGGCTAAGCTAGGCTAGGCTAGGCTAGGCTAGGTTTGGCTAGGCTTGGCTAGGATAAGCTAGGCTAAGCTAAGCTAGGCTAGGCAAAGCTAGGCTAAGCTAAGCGAAGCAAAGCTAGGCTAAGCTAAGCTAGGCTAAGCTAGGCTTAGAGTAGGCTAGGATAAACTAGGCTAAGCTAGACTTAGAGTAGGCTAGGATAGGCTAGGCTAGGTAGAGTAGTCTAGGCTAGACTAGGTAGAGTAGGCTAGGCTAGATAGAGTAGGCTAGGCAAGGCTAGGCTAGGTAGGGTAGGCTAGGATAGAGTAGGCGAGGCTAGATAGAATAGGCTAGGATAGAGTAGGCTAGGCTAGGCTAGGCTAGGTAGAGTAGGCTAGAGTAGGCTAGGCTAGGCTAGGTAGAGTACGCTAGAGTAGGCTAGGCTAGGTAGAGTACGCTAGGCTAGGATAGAGTAATCTAAGCTAGATAGAGTAGGCTAGGCTAGACTAGTCTAGGCAAGGTAGAGTAGGCTAGGTAGAGTAAACTAGGCTAAGCTAGGGTAGG
>ML852148.1:0-10322 GCA_009831015.1 Picea engelmannii
GTGATTGCTATTCTTTATGTTATCTGCTTTATGTTTATAACTCTGAATTTCACAGTAAAGACTCACTGCCACTAAAATTAATGATTCAAGATTAAAAACAAGAGAGATTGTTAATAATCTACACTAACTGATTCACCCCCCCCTCTCAGTTAGTTCATACCTGTAACAGGCTTCCTGCTGCCAAGACCTCAAGAGGGATATTATGACGATTAGATCGGTTATGAAATAACCAGATTATGCGAAGCCATCAAACCAAATCCCACTATTTGCTGGACGTTGGGATGCTAACCGGGAGATTGATATGTATTCTATTTGAAGGATCGAGATTCAGGGGTTGTTTTTAAATCACCTGCCCATAATAAATAAATGATATCGAGCACTTCTTTCCCAGATTTTCTCCTGAAATTTTTTGTACCTAAGGGCCTTGAGTTTTTGATGGGATGGGAGACTAAATCACATTCACGCTATGGTTGTGTAACGATCACGTAGATATGGCAATAAACTGAAGGTAAAAAATTGGGCTTACATAGAGTTGGCCGCTAATTTCACCAGTTGGATGATGGGCTATTGTTTGTGTTTGGTGCAATGTCATCTCAGATAAGCGCTTTCGTTGATTCCACGAGGTAGATTATTTTTGTCTAATAGAATCTCCTTTTTAGAGGTACAAGCGATATTTCTCATAGAGGCGCTGAAATGAATTTCATTTTTATTTATATATACTACATCGTTTCTATCTGATAGCTTATAGTCAATCCAGTCTCTGCTACTGATGCTACCAACGCTTCTGCTGGTGAGGATGTTACTTCCACTAGATTTGGATATGCTTTTGTATCTTTAATTGATGGATCTTTGATTGGCACATTCACTGGTTATAGGTAAACAAGGTCAATTATAATATCTATAGCAGGCTTTGCCTTTACCCCTACGGGATCAACTTCAACTGGAAATTGGCCCATGAGCTTTATGTCGATTCTTGTGCCTATGTTGGATTTTATGCAAAAAGTTGATTTTTTTTTTCATGCTCACTGAATGTTTCTATTATAAACAATGCTTCATTACACTAATGTTTTTGATGTCAAAATCGTTTGCTTGATTGTTGTTACTTGATGCTTAGGAACGCTAGAATTGAATGCTTTGAATATTCAATTATATTTGACGATGTACAGGTCCGATCATGCAAAAAAGCAATTAAGATTAATGTAGCAAATCGACGAGAATTATACTCTGACCCAACTTCCAATTGCTTGAATAAATTTGACAGTGGATCTAAGAAGCATATTTAAACTTTCAGAACTTTAGTGACATGGATCAACAAGCAATTGAATATTTGATAACGCTGAGACAGTATTGTTATTAAAATGTTTTGCAAAGAATGCCAAGGAATGCAGATCCAACTTTGATTTCGAGTGTTTTGTTTTTCTCTTTTGCATTTAAAAAAAAAACAAATATAATCGAGAAGATCATGGAGATTTGGTTGTCATATCTTATCCAAGATATATGAGAGATATGTGTGAGGATTTGAAGGGATAATATTTTGTAATAATGGGAAATTGGTTGAGAGAAAAGTGGCTCTGTAATTATGAGATGCTTATCTTATTTTCAAAGCTCTCATGTATAAAAGAGAGTGCCTTCTCTTCATGAGAAGGGAGAGAAGTATTGTTATGTAGATTAAGGGAAGAATTATTACGATGTAAGATTGGTTCTTAAGAGAGAATTATTATGATGTAGATTGAGAGAATTGTTATGATGTAGATTAGATTCATGAAAAGACTCTTTTGGTAAACCTACTTGTTGGAGATTAATGCAAGTTTGAATTCAATGATTTTGTCTCTCTTAGAAGTTAGCATTGATTGATCTAAAAGCTTCCATGTTGGCATTGGAAAGGGCCACCGATCCAACTTGGTAATCTTATAGTAAATTGTTAGTGTAGATTTTCATTTCATGTACTTGTTATTTTGATTTCATGTTATTTTGTTTGATTTCACTATTCAAATTTGTTGCAAAGTGTGGTAATGCAGGAACAGTTGGATCTCCATATTTCACCATACATGAGCTTTAATGGAGCATCCCACTTGTTAATTTAGTTGCTCCAGGAGATAGAATCAAAGTTCATATTTTCTTTTCATGAGCCATCAATGAACATGCCCATCACCTGAGCAAGAGCTTTTGCTTGTTTATGAGTTTTGCTTTCCAGCTTTTGAATTGTGTGAAGATTGTTATTTTTAAAAGTGTGTTGGTTTCTAAATGGTTTTCTTATCTAAGCTATACTAAATAGACACAGGAACCTATCTGTTATCAACACATATAGTGCATCAAATCTACTGATTACGAATCCCAATTGATAATTTATGTTTGGTAATATATTATGCATATAATTTCACCAACACTTGGTAAGATAGAAATAAAAAGACTTGATTGGTTTTGTGGATCAAGAAAAAGAAAACAAGGAAGGGAAAGGACAATACGTTGTTGTAAATCAATGGTGGACCATTGGGCTATGGAGTCAAGCAAACACCTTGCTCACTAAATGAAATCAATTTGCATATCAGATAAAGGTTTATTGAATAGAGGAAGAAAAAGATAACACAAAGAAGAACATCCATAAGGTAGATATCCTCTCTGCATAAATGAATTCAAGGTACTTGAATGTAAACAATGACTAAGAGGCAAGATACATCAGATCCTTAGACGCTCAAGAATCCATTAATCAAAGGCAACCATGATCCTCAAGGTGTACAATTCATTCAAGTAAGAAGAAAAATTGGAAAATAAAACAATAGATACAATCTGATAACAAAGATATCACGAACCTTCAATAACATAAATGTTTACAAAAACATAAGCCCCTCAGGGTTACAATGATCACGGACCAAGTGCCTCTTACAACTCTCTCATCTCTCTTGGCTCATGAATCCAACCCCTCTCCAAGAGCTCTCTCCTTACTTAAATAGAAAATAACATCCAAATATCCTTAGGGGGTTGAATCCCATCTCTTCCATTGGATTCTAAGCCTTGGAGATAGGTGGCAACAATCAAAGAGACAAAAATCCAACAAATTACTAATTTTCAGGAAATTGTTGGAAGTCATTAATAAAATGTTTCCACCTCACTGCATGAGGTCTTTGATGGAGCTAAAACTTAGGTTCAGGTGTCCCTTGACATCTAACTAATCCTTGAGAATCCATTCAAATCCTCCTTGACAGGTTTCAACCTCCCACAAGGCGAATATCCAAACATAAACCGCTATAGAAAATTCCGTAGCGTCGCTGTAAAACAATTCTGCACATTTCGTAGCGCCACTTATGTGTCTAATATTTGTCTAACTGTAACACATTTTGTAAAACTGAGAGATTTTTTTGTTATTTGGTATGTGTTGAACAAAAACCTCCTCCAGTTTTCAAAATTGTCTTTCCATTTGTTCATAATCCAAGTTTTAAGGTAGTCACTCAAAACTTGCAGAAGCGTCCTTGCAAAATAACTCTGCACATTTCGTAGCGCCTATCTAAAACATGCCTGCAGTTTTTGTAGCGCAAATCCTGTTGTGCAATTCTGTAGCATCCATCTTGAATTAGCCTCTGCGAATTCGGTAGCGCTACACCTCAAATAGCCTCTATGGAATTGGTAGCGCCCATCATCAAAACAACTATGTGAATTTGGTAGCTTCACTGTGACACGGTCCTGCAAAATTTGTAGCGCCACCATTAAGTTCAACTTAGAAGTTTTCATAGCATATAAAGTAGCAAAATCGCAGAACATGCTACATAGATGATTCTGTAGCGCCATCTTTGAAATAACTCTACAAATTTGGCAGCGCACCTCCTCTCTTTTAGGAAAGTCTCCATTCACATAAGATTTCTCTTTAATGTGTGAATGGAGTTTCTAACTCGTGTCTAGTGTTGATGACAGGTGCGCTTAGCTTTCGGTCTTGGTGATTGGTTTTGGGATTTGGTATATGCATTAGATTTGGTAGATAAGTTTGACTTAGGACACTTGAGCATACACCACCTTCGGCCAAAGTGATTAATGGGAAATTTTCAAGGCTTGATGATGAATTGGGAGGCTATGACCGTAGGCAAAGGACCAAAGGAATTTGGAAAATCTAACACAAAATTTATGAAGGCGCTTAAAATTTTGATGGTGTGTTTTTGAGTGCTAACATTGGCTCCTAATGGGATGGAGGCCTCCCTGTGAGGCTTCCAAGAACTTTAGTAGTACCAGTTGCCTTATCTATTGGGCTATGGAGTCATCTGTGTAACCAACCTCTAAATACTGTCAAAAACTACTACTTATTCAAGAAACTAAAAGACTCGCTAGAAACAGAAGGAAAGCAATGCTCACGAAGCGAGATTATTATCTATGCTACCCTACCCTAACCAGATCGAAAACTTGTTCAAGTAAAGGAAAGTTTCCACAGTGACCATTCAAGCAACTTCACAACTGAAGGAATCCCATCCATACCACTGATCAATAGAGAATAACAAAGGTTTGAAAACATAGATTGAAATTCTTTCAGAGAAACATGTTTACCCATGAATACATGTGAAATAATGAAAACTAGAATTTTCAGACGATCTAAAACATATGACTGCATATAAGATACAATTGGATCCTTGAGATCATGGTTGGAAACTTGTTGATTAAGAAAAGACAACTTCTCATACATACATTCCTCTTTGCTTGAAAACAAACAACCTTCTGGTTCCCTTGAGATCAGATTTTGATCATCAACAATTGCAGTCTCTTTGTTTTCAACATGATTATCACAAGATAGTGGTACAACCGGGTTTAAATCACACTGATAATTATGATCGACCAAGAACATAATTAGCTATCTATGCAATCACCAGTTATAATATGTTCAACATGCTTTGAAAACTGATCATAAACTAGACATGCATCCTTGTCCATAGAAAAATCTGCAAATGTTGAAGAATTTGATTCCAAATGTGAATCATACTTACTTCTTCTTGCTTGTAGTAACCCGATTTAAATTAACGTTATATTTCTAACTAATTACTTAATTTCTAATTTCTATGAGCTCTACAAGAAGTAAACTTTCCATAATTTACAATTTATCTCAACACTTACGCTGTATTCGGCAGTAAGTAATAATCTAAGTAAACCATTCATGAATTTGAATTTACATACCTCACTCTGATGCTATCTGCAGCCGCTTGCTCCCTTCGCTTGAACCTGTTCCTTAGGACACCCCAAAACCATCCACCCTACCGACTAGTACGCCTAGCCCTAGGACATCAATGGACGTCCTAGCCCTCCGAACCCAAAACCTCCTCAGCCCCGGTGCACTGTAAATCCCACTGTAAACTAACTCTCTCCCAATACTCCAAGTTCTCCTCTCTCGTAGAATGCATGAATCCCCCTTCCATAATCCTTCTCCCTCCCTTATGCCTCCTTCACCGCCCTTCCATTTACTCCCCCCACCAAATATCTTATCCCTTTATTAATGCCTTATCCACTCATTTATTATTTATTAATTGTCTTATCCATTCATTAATGTTTCCCTTTTACGTATTGGTTACGTTATCCCTTATGGGATACGTAACCCCATTTAACATTATATTTTATTTCCCCCCCTTTGTTTAACACTTAATTAATCAATTAATTAATTAATAAACAAATTAATCATTAACCATTAATTAAAGAGTTAATCATACTTAAACTAATCATAGTCAAAGTTAATTAATTAATAACAGATAGTTAATTAAGGTTATTTAACAATTAATTATAGTTTAGCTAATTTTTAGTAGGATTATTTATTAACTTAATCATCTTAATAATTAAGGGTCATTACATTGCTCATATGCATGCAGATTTCAAAGCAAACCTGCTGTTGGATCCTCTTGGAAGCACAAATTTTCTCCTCAACTTCTTGAGCATCTTCAAATAAGATTCTTAAAGATGAAGAATTTATTTCTCTTAGGAGAAGGACAAGACCTGAATGCTGATCCATTTCATAGCACACCATGGCAGCGATCTCGGAAGGTCGGATTTCCACTGGCATGCTATGATAAAAACTATAAAACCTCATGTTGAAGATAAGCAAGGCTTCCTCTTCCCCTCTCCTCCAAGCATTAAAATCATAAAAGTATTGATCAAGGGACTTGTTCTCATCCCAACACTTCAAAAATGCATTGCATAGTTCGATCCAAGAACCAATGGAATCAATTCCCAAACCTTTAAGCCACACAAAAACATCTCCAAACAAAGATTTGGAGAACAACCTCATGGTAACATCATCATGAACTATCTCAAATTGATTAACAAAGTTCTCAAAGGCCTCCAAATGCCTCTCAGTTGTAACATGATTTTCTCCAGAGAACCGAGGAAGATACTTAAGGAAATCAAGAGGATAAGATGAAGGTTATATGGAAGCCTTAAAGGTTTAAACATCTTGTCTCTAATTCTACTTTGAAAACTAGTGGGATGGATATGAGGTTTAACAAGCTGATGGAAAGGTTCAATAGTAACAACAGAAGGTGATGATATTTGAGAAGGATTTGAATCAGTTTCAACCTCCTCAAGGTTACAAGGGTTATCAAATTCAAGAGGGATTTGAATACAAAGCTCATCCTTATGAATAGGCTGAGGTGAGGATACAAGATCAACATCTACAACACAGGCAAAAGGCATGTCTTCTTCTTCCAAGGATGGATATATAAAGGAAGTTTGATGATCATCCGAATAAACAAAGCACAAGATGATTCTTTTTATATGTAAAGGAAAATATAGGAAAGAGCTGACAAAGAAGAACAAGAGTTCATGTAGAAAACTAATGAAATGATACCTCGTTTTACACTTCTGCCCCTTCATATTTCTGTCAACAGGATCCTCCCCAGTGGAGTCTCTGATGGTGGAGTCACCAGGTAGATAATACATTCACTTTTTGTGTCCCTCTCTTTTCTACCATCAAGAGTTGGATCTATGTCGTTCTTCCCAGGGAGCTCTTCAATCTGCTCAAATCTGTCCCTGGTAGCGGCACCAAAAATGTTATCACTCCAAGAATCACTCCCATACTGCAAATGAGAGTAAGCTTGGTAACATAGAAAGAAAAATACTTGATTGGTTTTGTGGATCAAGAAAAAGAAAACAAGGAAGGGAAAGGACAATAAGATGTTGTAAATCAATGTTGGACCATTGGGCTATGGAGTAAAGAAAACACCCTGCTCATTAAATGCAATCAATTTTCATTTCAGATAAAGGTTTATTGAATAGAGGAAGAAATATATAACACAAATAAGAACATCCATAAGGCATAGATCCTCTCTGCATAAATGAATTAAAGGTACTTGAATGTAAACAAAGACTAATAGGCAAGATACATAAGATCCTCGGACGCTCAAGAATCCATTAATAAAAGGAAACCATGATCCTTAAGGTGTACAATTCATTCAAGTAATAAGACAAATTGGAAAAGAAAACAAGAGATACAATCTGATAACACATATATCATGAACCTTCAATAACATAAATGTTTACAAAAACATAAGCCCCTCAGGATTACAATGATCACAGGCCAAGTGCCTCTTACAACTCTCTCATCTCTCTTGGATCATGAATCCAACCCCTCTCCAAGATCTCCCTCCTTCATTAAATAGAAAATATCATCCAAATATCCTTAGGAGGTTGAATCCCATCTCCTCCATTGGATTCTAAGCCTTGGAGATAGGTGGCAATAATCAAAGAGACAAAAATCCAACAAACTACTAATTTTCAGGAAATTGTTGGAAGTCATTAATAAATTGTATCCACTTCACTGCATGAGGTCTTTGATGGAGATAAAACTTAGGTTCATTTGCCCCTTGACATCTAACTGATCCTTGATAAGCCATTCAAATCCTCCTTGACAGGTGGAAACCTCCCAACAAGGCGAATATCCAAATAGTAACCACTACAGGAAATTCCATAGCGCCGCAGTAAAACAGTTATGCACATTTCGTAGCACCACTTATGTGTCTAATATCTCTCTCACCATAACACATTTTGCAAAACTCAAAGTGGTTTTTGTTATCTGGTATGTGATGAAGAAAAACCTCCTCCAGTTTTAAAAATTACCTTTCCATTTGTTCATAATAAAAGTTTTAAGTTAGTCACTCAAAACTTGCAGAAGCGTCCTTGCAAAATAACTCTGCACATTTCGTAACGCTGATCTAAAACAAGCCTGCAGTTTTCGTAGTGCCTATCTTGTTGTGAAATTTCATAGCGTCCATCCTTAATTAGCCTCTGCGAATTTGGTAGCGCCAAACCTCAAATAACATCTATGGAATTGGTAGCACCTATCATCAAAGCAACTATGTGGATTTGGTAGCGTCACTGTGACACAGTCCTGCGGAATTTGTAGCGCCACTGTTAAGTTCAGCTTAGGAGTTTTCGTAGCATATAAGGTAGAAAAATTGCAGAACATACTACATAGATGATTATGTAGCGCCATCTTTGAAATAACTCTTCAAATTCGGTAGCGCACCTCCTCTGTTTTAGGAAAGTCTCAATTCGCATAAGCTTGCTCTTTAATGTGTGCATGGAGTTTCTAACCCGTGTCTTGTGTTGATGACATGTGCGCTTGGCTTTCGGTCTTAGTGCTAGGATTTGGTATAAGCATTAGATTTGGTAGATTGGCTTGACTTAGGACACTTGACCACACACCACCTTTGGCCAAAGCGATTAATGGGAAATTATCAAGGCTCGATGATGAATCGGGAGGCTATGATCATAGGCAAAGGACCAAAGGAATTTGGAAAATATAACACAAAATTTATGAAGGCGCTTAAAATTTTGATGGTGCGTTTTTGAGTGCTAACATTGGCTCCAACTAGGATGGAGTCCTCCCTGTGAGGCTTCCATGAACTTTCACAGTTCCAGTGGCCTTATATATTGGGCTATGGAGTCATCTGTGTAACCAACCTCTAAATACTTCCACTTATTCAAGAAACTGAAAGACTCACTAGAAATTGAAGGAAAATAATGCCGAGGAAGCGAGCTTATTACCTATGCTACCCTACCCTAACCAGATTGACAACTTTCTCAAGTAAAGGCAAATTTCCATAGTAATCGTTCAAGAAACTTCATGACTGAAGGAATCCCATCCATACCACTGATCAATAGATCAAAACAGAGGTCTGAAAACATATATAGAAATTCTTTCAGAGAAACATGTTTACCCATGAATACCCGTGAAATAATGAAAACTGGAATTTTCAAACAATCTGAAACATATGACTCCATATAAGCTGCAATTGGATCCTTGAGATCATGGTTGGAAACTTGTTGATTAAGAAAAAACAACTGCTCATACATACATTCCTGTTTGCTTGAAAACAAACAACCTTCTGGTTCCCTTGAGATCAGATTTTGATCATCAACAATTGCAGTCTCTTTGTTTTCAGCATGATGATCACAAGATAGTGGTACAACCGAGTTTAAATCACACTGATAATAATGATCAACCAAGAACATATAGCTATCTATGCAATCATCAATTATAATATGTTCAACATGCTTTGAAAACTGATCATAAACTAGACATGCATCCTTGTCCATAGAAAAATATGCAAATGTTGAAGAATTCGATTCCAAATGTGAATCATACTTACTATCTTTTTGCTCACATGCATGCAGATTTTCAAAGCAAACCTGCTCTTGGATCCTCCTAGAAGCACAAATGTTCTCTTCAACTTCTTGAGCATCTTCAAATAAGATTCTTAAGGATGAAGACTTTCTTTCTCTTAGGAGAAGAAGAAGATCTGAATGTTGAGCCATTTCATAGTACACCATGGCAAGAAATCTTGGAAGGTCGGATTTCCACTGGCATGCTATGATAAACACTATAAAACTTCCTGTTGAAGACAACAAAGGCTTCCTCTTCCCCTCTCCTCAAAGCATTAAAATCATACAAGTACTGATCAAGGGACTTGTTCTCACCCCAACACTTAAAAAATGCATTGCGTAGCTCGATCCAAGAACTAATGGAATCGGCTCCCAAACCTTTAAACCACACAACAACATCTCCAAACAAATATTTGGAGAACAACCTCATGGTAACATCATCGTGAACTATCTGAAATTGATCAACAAAATTCTCAAAGGCCTCCAAATGCCTCTTAGTTGTAACATGATCTTCTCCAGAGAACCAAGGAAGATACTCAAGGAAATCAAGAGGATATGGATTGTTGGGACCACATATTGTACCTTTTTGCTCATACTTTTTGCCATTATTATACCCTTCATCACCTGTATTTAGACTCATATTATCACTTCATCTGATCACTCCAAGGTATACAACGTCCTTTCTCATCACTATATGTTTA
>ML852148.1:12121-30564 GCA_009831015.1 Picea engelmannii
TTCTTTACTACAACACTAAGTGCTTTTGGAATTGAGCATATATAGTGCGCAACTATCTTTGAAACAAAAGACTTCCCTGGGTTGATAATTTATGTTTCACTTGGTTGTTTGAAATTAATTAAGCAATTATAGTGACCAACATGGATGAAGGTGATATGGCAACCTTAAAGGTTTAAAAATCTTGTCTTTGATTCTACTTTGAAAACTAGTGGGATGGATATGAGGTTTAAAAAGATGATGGCAAGGTTCAACAGTGACAACAAAAGGTGATTATATTTGATAAGGCTTTGAATCAGTTTCAACCTCCTCAAGGTTATAAGGGTGATCAAATTCAGGAGGGATTTGAATACAAAGCTCATCCTTATGAATAGGTTGAGGTGAGGATACAAGATCAACATCTACAACACATGCAGAAGGCATGTCTTCTTCTTCCAAGGATGGATATATAAAGGAAGGTTGATGATAATCCGAATAAACAAAGCACAATATGATTCTCTTTATATGTAAAGGAAAATATAGGAAAGAGCTATTAAAGAAGAACAAGAGTTCATGTAGAAAACTAATTAAATGATACCTCATATTACACTTCTTCCCCTTCATCTTTCTGTCAAAAGGATCCTCTCTAGTGGAGTCTCTGATGGTGGAGTTTCCAGATATATAATACAATCACTTTTTGTGTCCCTCTCTTGTCTACCATCAAGAGTTGGATCTATGTCGTTCTTCCTATGGAGCTCTTCAATATGCTCAAATCCGTCCATGGCAGCAACGCCAAAAATGTTATCACTCCAAGAGTCACTCCGAGACTGCAAATGATAGTAATCTTGGTAACATAGAAATAAAAAGATTTGATTGGTTTTGTGGATCAAGAAAAAAAAAAAACAAGGAAGGGAAAGGACAGTAAGCTATTGTAAATCAATGATGAACCATTGGGCTATGGAGTCAAGCAAACACCTTGCTCATTAAATGAAATCGATCTGCATATTAGATAAAGGTTTATTGAATAGAGGAAGAAAAATATAGCACAAAGAAGAACATCCATAAGGCAAAGATCCTCTCTGCATAAATGAATTCAAGGTACTTGAATGTAAACAATGACTAATATGCAATATACATCAGATCCTCAGATGCTCAAGAATCCATTAATCAAAGGAAAACATGATCCTCAAGGTGTAAAATTATTTCAAGTAAGAAGACAAATTGGAAAAGAAAACAAGAGATACAATCTGATAACACATATATCATGAACCTTCAATAACAGAAATGTTTACAAAAACATAAGCCCATCAGCGTTACAATGATCACAGGCCTAGCGCCTCTTACAACTCTCTCATCTCTCTTGGCTCATGAATCTGACCCCTCCTCAAAAGCTCTTTCCTTCCTTAAATAGAAAATAGCATCCAAATATCCTTAGGAGGTTGAATCCCAGATCCTCCATTGGATTCTAAGCCTTGGGGATAGGTGTCAACAATCAAAGAGACAAAATCCAACAAACTACTAATTTTCAGGAAATTGTTGGAAGTCATTAATAAATTGTTTCCACCTCAGTGCATGAGGTCTTTGATGGAGCTAAAACTTAGGTTCAGGTGTCCCTTGACATCTAATTGATACTTGATAATCCATTCGAATCCTCCTTGATAGGTGGCAACCTCCCAACAAGGTGAATATCCAAACAGTAACCTCTACAGGAAATTCCATAGCGCCATTTTAAAATAGTTTTGCACATTTCGTAGCGCCACTTATGTGTCTAATATCTCTCTAACCATAACACATTTTGCAAAAATAAGAGACATTTTTGTTATTTGGTATGTGATGAACATAAACCTCCTCCAATTTTCAAAATTACCTTCCCATTTGTTCATAATCCAAGTTTTAATTTAGTCACTCAAAACTTGCAGAAGCGTCCTTACAAAATAACTCTGCACATTTCGTAGCGCTGATCTAAAACTTGCCTGCAGTTTCCGTCGCGCATATCTTGTTGTGCAATTTTGTAGCATCCATCCTGAATTAGCCTCTGCAAATTCGGTAGCGCCACACGTCAAATAACCTCTATGGAATTGGTAGTGCCCATAATCAAAACAACTATGTGGATTTGGTAGCGTCACTGTGACACAGTCCTGCAGAATTTGTAGCACCGCTGTTAAGTTCCGCTTATCAGTTTTCGTAGCATATAAGGTAGAAAAATATCAGAGCATACTACATAGATGATTTTGTAGCGCCATCTTTGAAATAACTCTGCAAATTCGGTAGCACACCTCCTCTATTTTAGGAAAGTCTCCATTCGCATAAGCTTGCTCTTTATTGTGTGCATGGAGTTTCTAACCTGTGTCTTGTGTTGATGACAGGTGTGCTTAGCTTTCGGTCTTGGTGCTTGGTGCTGGGCTTTGGTATATGCATTAGATTTTGTAGATAGGTTTGACTTAGGACACTTGAGCACACACCAGCTTTGGCCAAAGCGATTAATGAGAAATTGTCAAGGCTCGATGACGAATTGGGAGGCTATGACCGATGTCAAGGACCAAAGGAATTTGGGAAATCTAACATAAAATTTATGAAGGTGCTTAAAATTTTGATGGTGCGTTTTTGAGTGCTAACAAACTAGAAGTATGGACATTAGTTGAAAAGGGATATGATGTTCCAAAATCCACTCCCATAGAAGTAGAAGACAAGAAATTTTTTTGGGAACATGCAAAGGATTTAAACACACTACAAGCTTGACTGAGTAAGAAAATCCTTGCTAAAGTAATAAACTGTAATAATGCAAAACAACTATGGGATAAATTGGAAACTATATATGTAAGAGATTCCAAGGTAAAGAGGGCACAACTTGAGACTCTCAAAGTACAATATGAAGGTCTAAAAATGAAGTATGAAGAAAATATCTCAGAGTACTTTGAAAGAGTTGATAATATTGTTAATGCAATCATAGGTTTGGGAGTAGAAGTGTCAGACAATGAGCTAGTTGAAAAAATACTAAGAAGACTACCTATTCTATACAATCCTAAAATGTCCACTCTTGAAGATCGAGAAAATCTAAATAAACTCACCATGGATGAATTGTATGGAATCCTCACAACCTATGAGTTAAGATTAGGTCATGAGAACCACCCACAAAGAGAGACAACCTTCAAGGTGCTCAAGAAAATAAAAGATCAGAAGAAAAAATCTCAATCCAAACATCATGAAGAATCTGATGTAAAAGAAGCCAATTTTATTAAAAAACTTCAGAAAGGATCAGGAAGTACAAAGGCATGCTGCCTTTCAAATGTTTTAATTGTGGCAAGGTTGGTCACTTTGCAGCCAAGTGTCTCTATCCCAAGGAGGACTCTGAAGATGAATAAGAAAAAAATAAACAATACAAGAAGAAGGAAAAACCCAACTACAAAAAGGGGTTTTACAAAGGGAAAAATAATTTTTACTCAAAAGACGAAAACAACAGTTCATCAGAGTCTAGTGACAGTGATGATGATGAAGTCCTTTTTCTAGGTATTGAAGAACCTAATGAGATAGAATAAATTGAGCATGAGGAAGAGTCAGAAGTTGAAGCAGAGGTTAATATAGAAGGAGAACTTCTCAGTGCCTTGGATGAATTAAGAAGATACAAAACCATATATAAACAACTGCAAAGTTTTGTAGTTGAACAAAAGGAAAAACATGAACAACAAGAAAAAGAGATGGAGAAACTCATCAACAATCTGAAAAACAAAATCCTAGAATAAAATAGGATGGAATAAATTTTGGAAAAGTCTCTTAAAGAAAAACAAATAACCTGTGAAATAATGGAGGCATAAATAGTTCACCTAAGAAAAGAACTTGATGAAAAACTCATTCAAACAAGATATGAAAATAGCTCTAAAATATTAGATAAAATTATTACCACACAAAAGGATTCAAGTAATAAAAATGGAATAGGTTTTTTTCAAGAAGAAAACCAAGTTAACTCAAAACCTTATGCAGCTGCTCTCCTCAGTACATTCAAGAAGAAAGATGAAGAAAAGATAAGTAATGATCATAGCTCAAGAGGACCACTTCCACCCATCAAGAAGGAATATAAGACAACACCAAAGAAGGTTTATCAAAACATGTATCCTCACATCTTTGTTGGTTATTGCTTTGCATGCTCTGATTTCAGACACAAAACTATGAATTGTAGAGCATATGGAAGGAAAAACTTGCGTGTTAAGAACTATAACCTTAAAGATAACCAAACAATAAATCAAGTTAAAAGCATAAATTATAACTCCTTTGCACCTCTACAAGAAGGGAACCTAGAATACTTTAGATGTCATAATTATGGACACAAAGCCAGTAATTGTAGATTAAAGGAAGTCTTAGAGAAACCATAGTTCATTAGAGAACAAAAGAAGCCTTGGAAATAAAAAACATCAAAGGAGGAATTTCTTATTTCCATAAAAGCCCAAGATAAAGAATATCTCTGGTATGTTGACAATGGGTGCTAAAAACATATGACAAGAAACAAGGACAAGTTTTTGAACTTAAAGAAACAAAAGGGTAAATTTACATTTGGTGACAATGCTACAGGTAACATACTTGGGAAAGCCACTATGAGTTTGGGAAAAGACAAAGCCAAGGATGTGCTGCTTGTTGAAAAACTGAAACCTAGCCTATTAAGTGTCAGCCAAACCTGTGATTAGGGGCACTTTTGCATCTTTGATTCCCAGAAATGTGATATTAGGAGAGAGGACTCAGGAATTTTTTTTGGTACTGCTCCTAGAACTCCCGAGAATGTATATATACTAAATACAAAATTGAATGAGGAGTGTCATATAAATTTAGTAGATGAAAGTTTGCTATGGCATAGAAGGTCGGGGCACGTTAACTTTGACAATTTAATGAAAGTTAGCAATCTTGGGGCAGTAAGAAACTTGCCAAAAATCATAAAGCCCTCAAATCCTATGTGTAGACACTGTCAACTAGGGAAGCAAACTAGAAAAAGGTTCAAAACAAAAGAATACTCAACCTCAAAACCTTTAGAGCTTGTTCACACCGACCTCTGTGGACCTACAAGGACCAAGAGTTTGCAAGGAGAATCCTACTTTATGATGTTTATTGATGATTTTACTAGAATGGGTTGGGTATGTTTTCTAAAGGAAAAATCAGAAGCACTAAACAAATTCAAAGCTTTTAAGACCCTCGTTGAAAATGAAAAGCATACAAAAATCAAATGTCTTAGATCAGACAATGGTGGTGAATTCACCTCAAAAGATTTTTATCTCTTCTGTGAAACCCATGGAATAAAAAGACAATTCTCTGCTGCCATAACACCTCATCAAAATGGGATTGTTGAGAGAAGGACTAAAATAGTTCAGGAGGATGCAAGGACTATGGTCAATGAAGAAAAATTATCTGATGGATATTGGAGGGAAGCTGTAAGCACAACAATATACATATTGAACAGAGGCAAGCTCAGGATTAATAGTAATAAGACTCCTTATGAACTATGGTTTGGAAGATTTCCTTCAGTACAATACTTCAAGGTCTTTGGAAGTAAGTGCTACATCAAAAAGGCTGGATGAGAATATTAGAAAATTTGATGCTGGATCTGATGAAGGTATATTTATTGGATATGCTTCTACCAAGAAAGCATACAGATGATACAATATTATATAACATAATATTTTTGATAGTGTAGATGTCAAGGTGGATGATTTAAAAACAATACAGATCAAACATCAAGAGACTATACTTGATTGTGAAGATGAAGATGATGATGAGTCAGTTAGTACACAAGAAGAAGAAGTAGAAGAGAATAAAGAAGAAAGGGAAGAGGATGATATGGATACTAGTGAAGACGAAGAAGATATCCGAGAAGAAGAGATAAGAGAAGAATCCCCAAGAAGAGACACAAAGACACCCTCAAGAATGACTCAAAACAATCATCCTGAAGAATTGATTATTGGATATAAGAGTGACAAAGTGCACACAAGAAGACAACTGTTGTATGAGACAAAAATAACACTTTTGTCACATATTCAGCCCATCTCAATCAAAGAGGCATGTAAAGATGAAATTTGGGTCAATGCTATGAATGAAGAATTGGACCAGATTGAAAAAAATCAAACTTGGGAACTAGTTCCAAGACCAAAAAATAAAAATGTCATTGGAACTAAATGGGTGTATAAAAACAAAATGACTAAGAATGGGCAAGTAATCAGAAACAAATCTAGATTGGTATGTAAATGTATGCTTAGGTTGAAGGAGTAGACTATGAAGAAACCTTTTCACCTATGGCCAGATTAGAGGTAATTAGGATGTTCTTAGCTTTCACCAACTACACAAAATTTAAAGTATACCAAATGGATGTCAAGTCAACTTTTCTCAATGGAAACTTAGAAGAGGAAGTCTATATTGAGCAACCAGAATAATTTCAATTAAATAACAAAGGAGACTATGTCTGTAAACTAAAGAGAACACTCTATGGGCTAAAACAAGCACCCATAGCATGGTATGCAAGGCTAGATTCTTATTTACAAGAACAAGGCCTCAAAAGAGGATCAACATACAACAATATTTATTGTAAATTGTTGGTAATAACATGATTATTGTGGAAGTATATGTTGATTATATTATATTTGGCACTGATGATGAAAAAATGAGTAAGGAATTTGCTAGGAGGATGCAACAAGAATTTGAAATGTCCTTGCTTGGTGAACTGAATTTCTTTCTTGGATTACAAATAATACATTCCAAAAGAGGATTTTTTATCCATCAGTCCAAGTATGTTAAAGATATGCTTAAGAAATTCCAGTTAGAGGATTGCAAACCCGTTAGTACACCTATGAAAGTTGGATGCAAACTAAGAAGGGAAGATGAGTCCAAAGCTGTAGATCCAAAACACTACAAATAAATGATTGGGAGTTTACTTTATGTAACAACTTCCAGACCTAATGTCAAGCAAGCTGTTGGGATGGTGGCTAGATTCCAAGAAGCACCAAAAGAGAGCCATGTTCAAGCTGTGAAAATAATCTTTAGGTATTTGAAAGGAACCATAAATCTTGGTTTGTGGTACCCTAGCAAGGATTCATTCACTTTAAAAGCCTATTCAGATGCAGATTGGGCAAGTTGTATAGATGACAGAAAAAGTACAAGTGGAGGAGCATTTTTTTTGGAGAATCATTGGTAGCTTGGATAGGCAAGAAACAATCCTCAATTTCTCTGTCTAGCACTGAAGCTGAGTATATTGCAGCAACAAAATGTTGCACACAAGTGGAATGGATGAAACAAACCTTACAAGACAACAAAATCATGTTTGAAGAACATACTACTATCTACTATGATAATACAAGAACTATAAGTCCCTCCAAGAATCCTGTCCATCACTCCAAATCAAAACACATTCCCATAAAATACCACTATTGAAGAGATCATGCTGAAAATAAGAACATTAAATTGGAATATGTCCCAACACAAGAACATGTGGTAGATATTTTTACAAAACCCTTAAGAATAGATGTATTTGAATATATCAGGCAAAGATTGGGAGTAATCCCTCTTCCAATCTAATCTTTCAAGAAAATAATTCATCAATTGGCACCGATTCAGGGGGAGACAACAATCAAAGTCAACAAGAGTTATTCAGTTATGGCAGGCAGAGCATGATTGCAGGAGAAGTTACCCTAGTTCAGATAGTGATCAGTAGCATATAGATAGATAGATCATAGGAGGAGAAATCCTTTGCCATTGATGTCAAAGGGGGAGAGTAACTTCAGAGGAGAGAAGCGTCATCACATGTGGAGATTGTGTATGGAGTTGGTGTGTTGCCATCAATGACAAAGGGGGAGATTGTTGGACATAGTGTCATCAACATGTTGTCATTGATGTCAAACAATAGGATGATATGCATAGATTAAATCTCAGGAGGGTTAGCGAATGAAGATCAAAGCTCAAAAGAGATGACGTAATGAAACTCAGAAGGGAAAGCACATTGTAGAAACATGATCGGATAATGCCAGGACCATTGAATATGCAAGCGCCAAATCAATGACAGGGATGGATTGCATAGACAAAAAGGAGAATTAAAAAGTGTTTTATTCCCAATCCCGCAATCATTCTAGACCGTCATATCTTATAGATTCAAAGATCGACGACTATGGTTGATCCACCAAACGATCATATTAAGTCGTGACTGTTAGATATGCAAGCGCAGATCAAGGGCAGGGATTGATTGTGGAGCGCGAAGGGAGAATTAAACAATGCGCTACTTCCAATCCCACAATTAGTCTAGACCATCGATCGTCACCCACCAAATAGATCTACGGTTGGCATTAGTTCCACTACCAATGAGCAGTTTTCCATTGCGGAGATTGACGATAGTTTTAAACATCGTGCTAGTTGGGACCCCACAATCATCCCTGATCGCTGATCTACTCTGGGACCATTCTCGACCGATGGATCACTTTAAGTGGAAGGATATGACAAGCAAAGAAGAAGAGCCATTGGATTTAAACCAAGGCAAAGAAACATCGCAGACAGATCGATCCATCGATCTAAGATCATGATCAACGAACAACACTCATTTCATGTTAAAAGTTGTAAGCTAGTTACACTTCGAGGAATATCAATTCGGGAGAACTGGGAAGTGAAGAAATCAAATTACCCAAAATCCTGAAGGCCAAAATGAACGAGGACTGTTAGATTTGGACAATACATGATGACTGTCAGATCAAGATGATGGTAAACTTCAGCACTGACCACTTCGGAAAAATGGAGTTGATAACATGTAAATTCACCCGAATGCCGAAGTTTCGAAGTCACGAGGTCAAGACATGTAGCACTCACATTGAGATCCCACGTCATCAATAGTGATGACAACAAGGACACATGGCATAATCAGATGATGACAAGTGTTAAGGTCCCATAATTATTTTGAGCATACGTAACCCGGGTGACATGTAGCAGCCACTCAGGAAGTCCCACGTCAACAAGTGACGTCAACAAGTTACGTCACTTAGGGAGTTTTTAATTTGGGAGTTTCACCACCAGAAAATGCCCTAAGTCCTGAAGTTCTGAATGCCAAAGCCTCGAAATGGACATGAGTCATCTGATCTGAAGAACACTTTGGGTGTATTCTCAACCGTTGAATATTATGGACACTCGTCTTTTATTCGAAGATTTGTAAAGAGGTTGGAAGTCGTGAATGACTAAGTCCTGAAGTCCCAAATGTCGAAGTTCTGAAGTGGACATGAGTTGTCTAATTTTAAGAACACTTCGGGTGCATTCTCAACTGTTGAAGATTATGGACACATTTCTTTTATTCAGGAGATTTGTAAAGAGGGTGGAAGTCGCGAGGGATGGAGTGCCGAAGTACCGGCAATCGTCCATCTCATCGGGAGATTAAAACGTGACCATTGATTTTATTAAGTGATCAAGCACTCGATTGGCCTAGCGTCTGGTCACCACCTGAGGTCGTATGGAATAAAGAAACAAAGGGTGAGAGATAATATATCGCTTAAGTTAATAAGCCCATCGTTTTTGCGTTGTCGGTCATATGTAAATGGTTTGAAGGGAGCGCCTCAACAGAACTTGATTTTTGCAATATTTGCAGAGATTATGGCTAAGTTAAATGAAGAGGTGCGATGGTCCAAATGAAATGACACAATATGTTATATATCACACCAATTTGAATATTATATAAACGAGATAGAGTGGTGAGAAGAATGTGTCTCTATAGCCCGAATTAGAAGATATATTAAATCATAGAAGCAAAGAATGATGTAGTGAAGACATGATACATAAGTTTTCCATATTCATAAAATAAGGGTGGTTGGGTGTGGAAAAGTAAGGTTGGAGCCTGCAAGGGAGTAGGTGCTTCCTTGTCAGTTGTAGCTGACTAAACAGGGGGTCGAAGCCTCCTACTAGTTGGTGCTGGTGAACAAAGGGAGTAGGTGCTTCCTTGTCAGTTGTAGCTGACGAAATAGGGGGTCAAAGTCTCCTACCAGTTGGTGCTAGTGAACCAGGGTGTGGGTGCATCCTGATCAGTTGGTGCTAATCTAAAAGGAAGAACATCTTCCTTCTATGTAACTTGTAAAACAAAATTTTGCAGTTAATAGAAAATTGTTTGTGGTTTTCCCAATTGGGTTCCACGATAAAATATTGTGTCAAAATTTTGTTTGGATTAACAAAAGAAAAATTGATAAAATTATTGTTTCACTGATTCACCCCCCCACTCTCAGTGATAGGATCTGATCCTTCAATTGGTATCAGAGCGGGTCTCTTCACAAAAGGTTTAAATCACTTGAATAGAAATATATATCATAATCGATCAACAGTTGAATATGTCATCAAAAGTCCCCCTATTTGATGGTGAAGACTATGTCTTCTGGAGTGTTAGAATTAAAAGCTATTTGATGTCCATTGGAATGGAATGGATATTAGTTGAAAAGGGATATGATGTTCCAAAAGCCACTCCCATAGAAGCAGAATAATTTTTTTTTTTGGGAACATGCAAAGGCTTTAAACACAATACAAGATGGGTTGCGTAAGAAAATCCTTGCTAAAGTACTAAAATGTAATAATGCAAAACAATTCAGGGATAAATTGGAAACTATATATGCAAGAGATTCCAAGGTAAAGAGAGCCAAACTTCAGACTCTCAAAGTACAATATGAAGGTATAAAAATGAAGGATTAAGAAAATATCTCAGAGTACTTCGAAAGAGTTGATAATATTGTTAATGCAATCAGAGGTTTGGGAGTAGAAGTGTCATACAATGATATAGTTGAAAAAATACTAAGAACACTACCTATTCTATACAATCCTAAAGTGTCCACTCTTGAAGATCAAGAAAATCTAGATAAACTCACCATGGATGAATTGTATGGAATCCTCACAACCTATGAGTTAAGATTAGGTCATGAGAACCTCCCACAAGGAGAGGCAACCTTCAAGGTGCTCAAGAAAACAAAACATCAGAAGCCAAAATCTCAATCCAACCATCATGAAGAATCTGATGTAGAAGAAGCCAATTTTATTAAAAAAATTCAGAAAGGATCAGGGAAGTACAAAGGCAAGCTGCCTTTCAAATGTTTTAATTGTGGTAAGGTTGGTCACTTTGCAGCCAAGTGTCCCTATCCCAAGGAGGACTCTAAAGATGAAGAAAACAAAAATAAACAATACAAGAAGAAGGAAAAACCAAACTACAAAAAGGGGTTTTACAAAGGGAAAAATTCTTTTTACTCAAAAGAAGAAAACAACAGTTCATTAGAGTCCAATGACAGTGATGATGATGAAGTCCTTTTTCTAGGTATTGAAGAACCTAATGAGATAGAAGAAATTGAGCATGAGGAAGAGTTAGAAGTTGAAGAAGAGGTTAATATGGAAGGAGAACTTCTCAGTGCCTTGGATGAATTACGAAGATACATAACTAGATATAGACAACCACAAATTTTTGTAGTTGAACAAAAGGAAAAACATGAACAAAAAGAAAAAGAGATGGAGAAACTCATGAGCAACCTAGAAAATCAAATCCTAGAAGCAAATAGGATGGAAGAAAGTCTGGAAAAGACTCTTAAAGAAAAACAAATAACCTGTGAAAGAATGGAGGCAAAAATAGTTCACCTAAGAAAAAAACTTGATGAAAAACTCATTCAAACAAGATATGAAAATAGCTCTAAAATATTAGATAAAAATATTACCACGCAAAGGGATTCAAGTAATAAAAATGGAATAGGTTATTCTCAAGAATAAAACCAAGTTAACTCAAAATCTTATGCAACTGCTCTCCTCAATACATTCAAGAAAGAAGATGAAGAAAAGACAAGTAATGACCAGAACTCCATAGGACTACTTCCACCCATCAAGAAGGAATATAAGACAACACCAAAGAAGGTTTATCAAAACATGTATCCTCACATCTTCATTGGTTATTTCTTTGCATGCTCTAATTTCAGACACAAAGCTATGAATTGTAAGCACATGAAAGGAAAAACTTGTGGGTTAAGAACTATAACCTTAAAGATAACCAAACAATAAATCAAGTTAAAAGAAGAAATTATAACTCCTTTTCACCTCTACAAGAAGGGAACCTAGAATGTTTCATATGTCATAATTATGGACACAAATCCAGTAATTGCAGACTAATGGAAGTCTCAGAAAAACCAAAGTTCATTAGAGAACAAAAGAAGCTTTGGAAAGAAAAAACATCGAAGGAGGAATACCTTATTGCCTTAAAAGCCCAAGATAAAGAGTATCTCTGGTATGTTGACAGTGGGTGCTCAAAAGACATGACAGGAAACAAATACAAGTTTTTGAACTTAAAGAAACAAAAGGGTAAAGTTATATTTGGTGACAATGCCACAGGTAACATACTTGAGAAATGCACTGTGAGTTTGGGAAAAGACAAAGCCAAGGATGTGTTGCTTGTTGAAAAACTGAAACCTAGCCTATTAAGTGTCATCCAAACCTGTTATTAGGGGAACTTTTGCATCTTTGATTCCCAAAAATGTGAGATTAGGAGAGAGGACTCAGGAAAATTGGTTGGTACTACTCCTAGAACTCCCGAGAATGTATATATACTAAATACAAAATTGAATGAGGAGTGTCATATAAATTTAGTAGATGAAAGTTGGCTATGACATAGAAGGTTGGGGCATATTAACTTTGACAATTTAGTGAAGGTCAACAATCTTGGGGCAGTAATAAACTTGCCAGAAATCATAAATCCCTCAAATCCTATGTGTAGACAATGCTAACTAGGGAATCAAACTAGAATAAGGTTCAAAACAAAAGAATACTCAACCTCAAAAACTTTAGAGCTTGTTCACACCAACCTCTGTGGACCTACAAGGACCAAGAGTTTGCAAGGAGAACCCTACTTTATGTTGTTCATTTATGAATTTACTAGAATGGGTTGGGTATGTTTTCTCAACGAAAAATCAGAAGCACTTAACAAATTCAGATCTTTTAAGACCCTTGTTGAAAATGAAAAGAAGAAAAAAATCAAATGTCTTAGATCAAACAATGGTGGTGAATGTTAGGACCACACAATGTAGCTTTTTGCCCATACTTTTTGCCACCATTACACTCTTGTTTCACTCACATTTAAACTCATATTATCACTTTATCCTATCTTTCCAAAGGTATACAACGTCTCTTCTCTTTACTATACGTTTAATCTGTTTTGCATATAATTTTACATCACTCTCGGACTTAACCATTGATTAGAAATGTATAAGTGCTGAAACAGTTCGAATTGCAGATTAGCATTGAGGTCTGTTGCTGAAACAACAACTCACAGAAGCTATTACATAGTCTGTGGTCGACAATGCTGAAACACAGAAGTTGTTACACAGTCCGTAGTCCACAATGCTGAAACACAGAAGCTGTTACACAGTCTGTGGTCGACGATGCTGAAACACAGAGGAAGCTGTTACACAGTCCGTGGTCAACAATGCTGAACAACAACTTACACATATTGACTACAACAACTGCACCGTGAGCCAAGCATCAACCATCGCTACTGCCTGAGAAGTGCTGAAACAGTCATAACGCAAATCCCGTGGCTGAAACAACCCGCAATTTGCAATGCCGAAACAACATACAACAACAGTAACAAGAAACAAATAAAGAAGCTGTTACTCCAGCCGCAACAACAACACCTCACTCAACACTTGTAATAGCATTATGTTGCGGGAAACTAGGATATTCTATTCCAGTTTAGAAAGTCGATCTAACTAAGAATATGACTCATACACCTGTAATTTGTGGATCAAATTGTATCGGAGGGATTCTCCTGTTTAAATAAGAGGAAATCACCATTTGAGGGGATCTTCAGTTTTTGTACTAAGAGGGGTTTATAGAGAGGGACGTACTTCATTTCAGATTGTAATATGATACATTGACAGATGAATAAAAGACTGTTCTGATCATTTCTCTCTAGCCTTTTCTTTTCAGGGGAATCTTGTGAGAAGGGAGGGCCCACCTTCTTCACAAGATTCACCCATTAGCTTTATAGCGTGCTAGTATTATTTCTGTTTATGCTTTGAGTAAAATCTGTTTTGCTGCAACACTACTTTATTGAACTCTGTCTTGCTGCTACATTGTTTTCATACGATTCATGTTTGAGTAACTGTTAAGCATTCTAGTTAGCAACCTTGCTTGGTGGATTTATGAAAGCTTGCTAATCAGAGACTTGTGCTGAAGGTTCCTGCTTGGGAATTAGGGTCCTGTTCTCTGTTAGAAATAGTTAGTCTTCAATTATTTTCATGAGTGTGCTAATTAGAGACTTGTGCTGAAGGTTCCTGCTTGGGAATTAGGGTCCTGTTCTCTGTTAGAAATAGTTAGTCTTCAATTATTTTCATGAGTGTGCTAATCAGAGACTTGTGCTGAAGGTTCCTTCTTGGGAATTAGGGTCCTGTTCTCTGTTAAAAATAGTTAGCCTTCAATTATTTTCACGAGTGTGATAATCATAGACTTGTGCTGAAGGTTCCTGCTTGGGAATTAGGGTCCTGTTCTCTGTTAGGAATTAGTTAGCCTTCAATGTGTGCCAATTGTTTCAGTCAAGCAATGAGTTAATGAAGTGTGATGATCAGAAATAGGTGCTGAAGGTTCCTGCTTGGGAATTGGGGTCCTGTTCTCTAGTTACAGAATAGTTGGTCTTTCCTGTTGCAACATCTTGTTGTTATTTTAATGTAATCCAGGATTCTTCAAATTAATCATTTCTTTAAGCTCTGCAATAGGTGGGTTGCTTTCCTGTGATCCAAGTCAGAACTTCAGTTTATTCAAGGCAAGTGTGATTAATATAGTTTTTGCTACAACTCTAGGTTTCTTTTGAGATTGAGCATATATAGTGCGTGGTTACCTTTGAAATAAACAGACTTCCCTAGGTTGACAATTTATGTAGCACTTGATTGTTTAGATTAAATAAGCAATTATAGTGACCAACATTTTGGCACTGTTGCCGGGGGAAGGTAATTATAGATTTCAAAAGCACTTATGATTTTTCAGATACAAAGATTGCATGAGAGGACGCGGAGACCCCAAAGACACTGACCCTACAGGTGGTAGGGGAAGAGGAAGAGGAGGAAGAAAGACTTATATTGACGAGATTATATCAAAGTTTGAATCTGCTGCTCAACGACCAAACCTTCAGAAATAAAAATCCCAGCCTTCATTTCAAGCAAACTTTGAAACATGGAAAGAAGTTTGGAGTCCTAAGACAGTCCAGAAACCAGCAGGAAACATTGAGAACAGAGCAAGCGCAGCAGGGGATCAGACAGAAGAAAACATGGATGAGTAAAATGAAGAATTGCATCACGAAGAATAGGCAGGTCCTGAAGGAGAGGTAAATGATGAAAACTCTTTCTCCACATTAGGATTTCCTATTGGTGACCTTCCTAGAGGAGTAGCCCCCATGAAGAACATTTCACTTTCAACACTACCTAATTTTCATGGTTTGTCTTCAGAAGATCCTGATGAATTCCTTTTTGAGTTTGATATATTATGCAGAAGTTATGATTACATTTCCAATGCTAAAAAATTAAAGCTATTTCCAGCAACATTAAAAGGAAATGCACTAAGATGGTTCATGAGTCTTGGGGGCCATGTAATCACAACTTGGGACCAAATGAAACATAAATTTCTGAATAAATACTAGGACTATTGCCGAACAAGAGAAAATAGGTAGGAGCTATTTAAGATGATGCAGAAAGAGGATGAAAACCTGGAGGAATTTGTAGAAAGGCTACAATATAATCTACAATGATCCAGTCACCCCAATGTAAGTAAGGATATTCTCAAAACTATATTATTAAAAGGAGTAAGGGATTATTGTCTAGATATGCTGAATATGCTTGGAAAAGGGGACATCTCTAAGGAATCATACGATGAAATTGTTAATTTATGCAAAAGATGTTCAAGAGGAGCTTCAAGAAATAAATCAAACAACAAAGACACCACATTTTCAAGAGTCCAAAAATCAGCCAGTGGGGGAGCAACAAGAGCCGAGATAGGTAATTTACTTGAAGGTTTTAAAAATGAAATGTTAAGCTCTTTTGCCTCACAAATTGATAGCCTGCAGATTCAAAAGAAGCGAGCAGAAGAAGAAGCAGCCCTGTCCATCTTTTGTTCTCAATGCAGAGACAAGCACCCACGAAGGGAATGTCCATTGGACAAAACCCAATCTGCACCATCTGTGATAAAGATCACGAAACTCAACAATGTCCATCTTTACTAGGGATGAAGGCAACATTACAACCAACGGACGAAGAAGCTGAAGCTGTCTATCTGTTGACACAGAGAAGGCAACGAAAACCACGGGGACAAGGTATGAATCCTAACATGCCATTTACATCTTCTAATCGTTGGAATAATTATCCTTCTTTCAATCAAATGAGTTACCCTCCCTATAATCAAATGCAATACCCAAATCAAATGAATTACCCACCCATGCAACAAACTAACCCACCCTTTGTTGATCCATCAATGTGGACTCCTTGGCCTCCACAACAACAACAACCATATCAAAACCAATGGAATCAAAATTGGAGAGCACAACAATCCCCCTTCCCAAATCAATTACCTCAATCACAATTTCTACAACCACTCTCCTTACTAGAAGGTACTCCACCAAACAATCAAATGATGAGACCCCAACTACCTGTACAACCTAACCCTAACCCCAATAATAAAGCTGTGCAGTGCATTGATATTCATAACCAGCCAACATTTTCTCTTCTCTCGGTGCAATGCAATGATATTCATTTACGATTTGGGAGAATAGTGGAACCTACAATAGCTTATGTTACCTCTTCTTATAAAGAGGAAACAAAAGAGCATGATGTACCTGAAGAGGTACAATCATCCTCTAACAATGCTGCTGAAACAACAAAACCACCATTTCTTGAGTGTTTAGCTTAAACTAAAACGCCTGAGCCACCAGCTTTCAATCTTCTAAGGGAATTACAAAATTTGTATGTCAAAATTCCTCTACTACAAGCACTCTGAGACGTACCAATCTATGCCAGGATGATGCGAGACATTTGTGTTAAAAATCCTGGTAGGAAAATTAAGGATCCCCTCACAGTCCATGTCATGGGAGACTTGTCTGCACTAATGTCAGGTAAAGCTCCCCCAGTTAAATATGGTAATCCCGGCCACCCTACCGTCTCAGTACAAATTGAAAAAATGATAATCCCTCAAGTCCTGGTAGACTTAGGTGTCGCTATTAATATCATGACTCTGGAAACCTTACAACTGCTACAACTACAAAATGAAGTCAGAGACACCTCAACTATCCTAGAATTAGCTGACCGATCCACAATTAAACCATAAGGAGTCATTGAAGACCTCATTATCTTAGTAGAATCCTGGAATTATCCAACTGACTTTGTGGTACTACAACCTAAAACAAAGTTGGGGAGCCACCCTCTAATTTTGGGCAGGCCTTGGCTAGCCACAACAGATGCTTTTATCAGCTGTAGATCAGGTTCAATGACAATTTCCAACGGTTACGAGACTAAATAGCTTACCCTCTACCCTCACGCTACACCCCTGATTAATAATGATAATTTTGTATGGGTAGACTTTGACGATCAACTTAGTCAACCCATTTTGACTGTCAGACAAGCTCTAAGCCTTAAAGACTCCATAGAGGATGAAGTAATTAATAATTTTATTTGCGAACCCTCCTCTGTGACTCCAGAAACTCATAACCAACTAGCTGCACTGTTGGAGTCTGATAATCAAGAAAACCTTAACTCGAAAAATCCACTTCAAACATCTGCCACCATCTCTTCTAAAAGCATACCAGTGGAAATTGAACCTGGCAAAACACTAAACATAAACCCTAATTTGACAGATGCTGAAACACAACAATTAATGAAGTTACTTCTGGAAAATAAAGAAGCATTTGCATGGGATTACACAAATATGAAAGGAATCTCTCCCGAATTATGTACTCATCGAATATATATTAAGGAAGATTGTCGACCGATCTGCCAATCTCAACGACGAATGAACCCTAATTTAAGAGAAATCCTCAAAGAAGAACTTAAAAAATTGCTCAATGCAGGGTTTATATATCCTATATCAGACAATGACTGGGTGTCCTCGTTGGTAATAGTTCCTAAGAAAAAAGGGAAATGGAGAGTATGTTTGGATTACAGAGCCTTAAATAAGGCAACTCAGAAAGATCACTTTCCATTACCATTCATTGATCAGGTGTTAGATAATTTGTCAGGGAAGAATTTTTTTTCATTTTTAAATGGTTTCAGTGGGTATAACCAGATCAAAATTGCACCTCAAGATCAAGATAAAACCACTTTTACTAGCCCTTGGGGAACCTTCGCTTATAGAGTTCTCCCATTTGGACTATGTAATGCACCAACAACCTTCCAAAGAGCAGTTTTATGAATCTTTTCTGATATGCTTAATGACTCTATGGAAATCTTTATGGATGACTTTACTCCTTATGGTGTTTCTTTTCAGGA